>WBMY01013246.1:1222-110654 GCA_013397315.1 Donacobius atricapilla | reverse complement strand
GGTTGCAGGTATAGAACAAAGGTCTGAAAAGCAAAAGAAGGGAAATGTCCACCAAAAAAAAGCATAGGGACACATGCTGATTGCATAAATGCTCTAAAATTCATCGAGCCAAAGGACACACGTGTAAATATATGTGCATAGCTGCTGGATCTTTGCCTACTCTCATCAGATGCTGGATAGCAAAAGCATTTTTCCCAAATAATCGCTTTGAGAAGTCTGCCTCCCAACTTAGTAATCCTTTTTCTTAGACCTAAAAACTCTACCGGTTTATATACTTTCCTTCTATGCTATCCTAACTTAATCCAACGCCACGTAACAATAAATAAATAATAATAATAATAGTAATAATAATAATGGATATTGTTACACAAAAGAGGATCATTATTTTCTACTTGACTACCTGGACAAGTCTTATAAGGAATAGCTGAGGAGTTGGGGTTGTTTAGCCTGGAGAAGAGGAGGCTCAGACTTACAGCTTATCACTCTCTACAACTACCTGAAAGGAAGCTGGTAGCAGGACGGGTACTGGTCTCTTCCTCCCAATAAGATGTTTCTAATAGTGAAAAAAAAGTGGGAGAAAGTTGATTTCTCAGGTAACAAGGCACAAAACTTTTTAAGCATTTCTAGGTCACAATCAACCTTTACCTGTTAAATGAAGCCTCTTTAGCTGCATTTGAATACCAGTAAAGTAGATATTCATGTCTCTGGAAGAAACTCCAAATGTTAACAAGCAGCTGAAGTTTACCTTTGAAACAACCCCATTCTTAGTCATGATAAAACTATGTGGAAAAAGTTGAGAAGCTTGAAATTACTTACTTAAATTAACTTTAGTTTTTACAGTACAATACATTTGTCTTGCAGGAGGTGTGATATTTGGGGGATCTAAAGATATAGAGAAGATATAGGTAGGAAATTGTGAAGAGTCTCAATTAAATTAAAACATATTTAATCAGAACAACTTAAAAATAACCAGTCAGGTCCTAGTTAAATGTACTTTTTCCATCAAGTTTAGAATTAAGAGGTAAAAAAAACCCCAGGACGGACATGAAAATACTATGTGAGATAATGCAGTATCAGGTTATAAATTAGATACTGGAAGGTGAGTGTTACTGTACCTGAAGTTATAAAGACACAGAGGTGTATTTACCCTGGAGAACCTCCTTTCTCTCCAGTTCATGGAAGAGTTTTTATGCTCTTCATGTGCAATGTCAACTACCAGCTGTCTTTTTCTTTCAAGTGAAAAATCCACCCACACTGTGTTCTCTTCCAGCACTCGTTCTGATGCGTTGCAGCAGAGCCATCATACTCTCCAGCTCAGGTACTTTGAGCTGAAAAATCATGCACAAAGACAGAAATTACATTTTAAGACTAGAACACAGTATTCAGAAGAGACCTTGATCAAGTTGTAAACGTACTCAATTTCCTGTGAAGCGGACTAACTTCAAGCAGTGTGATCAGAACCTGCTCTGCATGTCCTGACTTGAGGCTCAAGGTTGTTCAGTGACACAGGTGCAGCTAAAGTCAAACAAGATAAACAAATAACCTGTAGCAACAAGAAACATACCTTCCAATTTGAATTCTTCATGCCTAAATAGAAAGAATATTGTGGGAAGATTGCGTTATTAATCACCTGAATAGCATAAATGTGTTAACTGGGACACGCCGAGGGAGATGAGAGACATTACAATGCCAGAAATACTAGCAATAATGAATTCAATTATTTAGATGGATATTGGTAAAAAGCAATTTTGGTACATGGTTTAAAAACTAATTTTACATATTATGATGATTGCCTCTTGGAGCAGTTATTTTTTTAGATAATTCTAGACAAAGCATAAGAACATACTGATATTTTTGTTACTGAATGGCCATACTGACTAAAGTACATTCAAATTTTTCTTCCTTACGGGAATTAAAAAAAAAATTAAAATTTTACATGTACAAATGTATAAACAAGAGGACCTTGATAAAAATTAGTGATACTAGAAAAAAAAAATCCAAGAACTTAAAAGGAGGAGCTAAAAGGATGAAGTATTAAATATGTTATGAATTTTTTTTTAAGTCCACAGAGATTAACAAACTTATGATATTGGTGAACAACAAAATAAAGAAACTCCTTAAATTAAAATCTTAGTCTTCATTAAGTAGAATTTATGGCCAGGTAAGGAACATCTGAGTATCATGAGCTCTGAAAATCTTAATGTAGAATCAAGCTAAGACCAAAAAAAAATTTAGAGAACTATGTTGTGAAGGGCATGAAAACAAATAATAGGCCTTTTTTCCAACTCATCAGAAGCTGAATGTTTGGCAGAGAGTCTGCAGAACGGATAGGTGATGGAGGTGTAATAGAATTCAAAGAAGATAAGACCTTGTTAGAAAAATTAAATGTGTTCTTCACATTGATACTCACTTCTGAAGAGTTTAGAAAGGTTCCCACAGTGTCTGTTTTCTTTGCAAAAAATTGTATGGAGGAGCTATCTTAAATTAAAGCGTCAATAGAAGTGATTTTAGACCAAATAGATAAATGAATAGGAACAAATTGCCAAGACAAGATGGTATACACTCAAGGGTTTCTAAATAACTCAAATATGACCTTGTAATTTGATCATAGATCTTACCCAATTGCTTAAGTCAGCTTCTGTATGAGAAGAATAGAGGTTAGGAAATTTTGTGTCTTTTTTAAAAGATCTTTGCAGGAACTTGGCAGGGGAGACACAGGACAGTTGCAGGAAATTAAGAAATAGTGTGCCTGAATCTTTGCAGGTAGATTAGTAGAATAGGATTCATAGACATAAAGATAAATACAATAAAATGGGGGTGGGAAAAAAAATAAATTTTGTGAAGTAGATTTTGGGTCCTTACAGGTTTTACAATAGATCAGCATACAGGCAAGGGTGATCTTTATCTGGTTGACACACTGTGCCTGGATTTTCAAAAACTTTTGACAAGGTTCTCTATACAAGACACATAAATAAATGTGGATTATATATATAAAAAAAGGAACCTCCATCTTTGGATATCTAAATAACTGAAGGAGCAGGGGATTAATAAATATATAAAGGCAGGGAAAAGGCAAGTGAGAATGATTGGTTTTAGCAATAGAAGTCCCACTATGAAGGGTTGCAAAAGTTACTTGCATAAGTAACTGGTTAATAAAAAGAAAGAGGCAACACATGAAAATCTGTGCACATAGGAAAAAGACAAACAGTGTACTGGTTTGAAAGCAAAACCAGTGAGAGACTCCAAGTCAGAAATACAATTTAATAGGAAGGAAAAAAAAAAGGTAAAATAAAATAAGTTAAATAATACAGCCTGTTAGTCAGGGTGCTGGTAGCAGTCCGAATAAAGTGGTCTTGTTGAAGCAGTGATCCTGTAGAAAAGTCTGGTAGCTCCTGTCCTCTGGGAATCCAGTGGGTGAGAGCCTACTGAGCTATCCCAGGTTATATCCAGGTGGGAATGCTTGGCTCCTCCCCATGGGAGGAGCATCTCACAATGGAACGATGTAATTTTATGACTCATGCAATGGGTCCTTGACTGCCCATTAAACAGAGATAACTCCCGGATGGGAGTTACCCATGAGTCATACAGCAGAGCATGAATGGGCCCATTAACAGAACATAGTCTGGAGGGTGGGGACAGGGGAAACACTGCCCCACCTGGTTTCAACAGTTCATGAAGATGGTGATAGAATACATATCTCGGGCATATTTTACATTGTAACCTAGGACAAACAGAAATTCTCACTGTCTACAAGCGGAAAATTTCTAAATGAGGCATTGTTAATCCAGAAAAAATATTTTCAGCTACTCTGGATACACCTATGAAAATGTCAGTTCGCTGTTCACTGGCAAATCACCCAAAACCAGCTAAATACAAATGCCTAAGAGTTATCTGAGAAGAGAAACAGAACAAGACACTCCTTTACATAACATAAAATAATTATGAGAATAATTAGGTGAAACTGTAAGCTAATAGACTTAAAACAACAAAGAAATGTATTTTTTTGTTTAAAATATGACTAAATTTTGGAATTTGTTGTCACAGGATAGACGGGGCACCAAAAGTTACAAGAGTTCCAAAATAACTTAGATAAGTAAGTGGATACCTATCAAGGGCTTCTAGACACTAATGAGATACAAGCTTTAGATTAGAGATTCCCCTAAGCCACACAAAGCTATGTTATTCTATGCTTGCTATTTTTTTTTATGAAACATTTTAAAGATTTTATTATTACCTTAATTAGCCAACACTATCGTCTGCTTTACAGAAAGGGAGATAGGAATGGGTTTGGATCTCTGATCAGAAGGCAATCTTCTTCAGAATGCTAAACCTGTGACACCAGAACGCTAAAAACAAGTCATTCTTTCAACACATAGAGCCAGCTGCTCAGGCAGTGTCAATCAGTATAATACTGAACAAGTATCATTCTTTGGTGGGTTATCTTGGTTTAAACTACGTACAGACCTGACCAAAGTTTCTTACTTGAAGCATAAGCATTTCTACAGCAAAGCTTTTGATTTTGACTTCAGGCCATAGGTGAATATATAAAAATATAGATCTAGTAATGAACATGAATTTTAATATTAATGTAAATAATATAATAACAAATACAGGAAAATGTATAAATACAAACAGATATATATATATTAAGGTTTCTTGTTTGTTTCATAGCATAATTTGAACACATGTGAAGAACCTAAGAAATTATTCAGTAGTCATTATGAAACCACACACAACTCAGATAAACCACTCTTCTGCCCTGGAGGTATAGAATAACTGGGCATAAGACAGTTTACTGTTGATGTCTACAAATACTACTTAGCAATAACCCAATTACAGCTACTTCTTAGGCCAATGATCTAGGGGAAGAAATCTGGTTTTAACTAGAATTAAACAGAAAATATTTTAGAAACAATTACTTGCTTTCATTTTCTTGCCTGATGAAACATGTTTTAAAGCTCTATTTGCTGTGAGGCAACATAAGCAGAATTAGAAGTAAATGAAAACTTAACACAACGAAAAATGTCAAATAGGCAGAAATAAGTCCATCCAATTGGATAAAATTTCTCATGCTTTTGAATAAGACAGAGAATCCTTGTTTTGTTTTGTTTTGTTTCCTTTATGGAAACAAATGTATTGAGGAAAACATGAAGTCTTTGTGATCCAGATAATTTCCAAGGCAATATCATATAAACAAAACAAAACAAAACAAAAAACCCCTACAAAAAAACAAAAACAAAAATCTCAGGTTACTAGAGAAAAATGTCCCAGAAAACAAGGTACAATGGTGGGCTATGGGATATCAGCTGATGATAGAATGCTAATATTTCTTTACAGAAGGGTATGGTTTTCTTCTGATAGAATTTCATGAGTATTGAAAGACTTCTGTTTATCAAAACATTGAAATGGTGAATAGATGCTGAGTTACTCGTGTTTTATTGCTGCAATTCCTGCAGCTTTTGTTAATGGATTGTTAGCTTTTTCTGAATGGGAAAATCCTTGTTTCTTCATGTAATCAATTTGCCTTTCTTACTCCACGTTATTTGTCATCATTCATCTCCAATTGATTTACACTTATTTGAGCGTCACATTTTCATTTAAATCAGTTAAACTGATGACTTTGCATGAAATTTAAAAGGCCAAGCACAGAAAATACCAGGAAGAATCTTCAAAAACACCTCAAGGCATATTAAAGTGTTTATCAGGTTAAAAAACTCTTGAATATCCAATCTGGCCTTGAACATTTCAGGGATGGGGCATCCACAGCTTTCCTGGGGAGCTTGTGTCACCGTTTCACCTCCTGCACAGCACAGAATTTCTAAATCTACCATCTTCCCATTTAAAGCAATTCACCCTCATCCAATCACTATACATCCTTCAGAAAAGTCCGTCTCCAAATCTCTTTTTGGCCCTTTTAGGTAGTACAAGGGGTCTCCCAGGAATCTTCTCATCTCAGCCTATCTTCATTTTAATTGTTTCAGCCTATCTTCATAAGAGGGGTGCTCCAACGCTGTTATCATTTTCATATCCTGTTCTGAACTTGCTTCAACAGATCAATGTCCTTCTTATGTTGGAGGCCCTAGGGCTGAATGCAGTACTACAGGTGTGGGTCTCACAAAAGAAGGGTGGAAGATGAGAATTACCTCCCTTGACCTCATGGTCATGATGTTTTTGATGCAGCCCAGGACACGATCGTTTTCCTGGGCTACAGGTACACATTTCTGGCTCATGTCCACCCTCTCATCCAACATTCCCAAGTTCTTATTTTCAGGGCATCTCTCTTAATCCATTCTCTGTCCAGTCTCTAATTCTGGTTAGACTTGCCCCTATCCAGGTTCAGGACCTTACATGTGGCCTTGTTGAACTTCATAAGCTACACGCAAGCCCACCTGTCAAGCTTGTCAAGGTTGCCTGGATACCATTCCTTCTTTCCAGGGTGTCAGCTGCACCACACACTTTATTGTCACGGCAAACTTGTTAAGGCTTCGCTCCATCCCACTGTCCATGTCACTGACAAAGATGTTAAACAACTCCTGTCCTAGTAGTGATCCTTGCTGAACGCTGCACATTGCTGGTCTCCACTTGTATATTGAGCCATTGACTGCAACTGAATGCAGCTATCCAACCAATTTCTTACCCACTGAATTGCCCACCTATCAAATCCACATCTCTCCAATTCAAAGCCAAGGATGTCGTGTGGACACTGTCAAATACTTTGCACAAGTCCAGCTAGATGACACCCAAGATAACACTCAAATAAGATGACAGATAAATAAGCTCTTAACTCAATCACCAGTTGCTGTAATACTGTTGTAGGAGGCCAGAATATGCCTAAAAATACTACTCTGCAAAGTACACAACATGCAGAATTCCCACTAGTGAATTTTTAGGACTGGCATGAAGACAGCCCTCAGAGGGTTCAGCAGATATATGATTTAACAGCTGTCTGTCTTGTGAGGACAAGTAAAAAAAAAAAAAAATGAAATTCCTATTAATTTCTGGCCACAGTTGGAGGTGCTAATATTGGTCTTGGAATTCTGTGCAATTCAAGTCCTCTATAGCTTAGACATCACTTCTGGTTATGAACCTAAAAAAAGGAGTTGAAATCAGCAAGTTCATGCCTGGCATCATATTTGTACATCTAAGAAATTGTGTTAGAGCTTACGGAACAGCTATTTACCTAGGACTAAGGGGTACTGGTGCTGGAATTTTGTTCTCAATTTCTGCAACAACCACTGATATTATCTTCAAGCACAGAGTAAGGATATGTAGCTTGCCTTAACTTTTTCTAGTATAGATAAGCAAAATCCCATGTGTTCATATTTACAGCGGATCTGAGTTTTGTTTTGAAAAAACTTTGGATTTGTAACTTTTAAAATTAATAATTTTAATTTGAGGCAAGCAGATACAGAAATTTAAGGTACATGTGTTTTAAGATGAATAGAATTAGTTGTCTATCAAAGAAATGCATTTGCTGCAGAACAAGAACTTCAGAAAAATATATTTTCTATTTGAAAGAGGAAATGACAAACTGGACTTTTAAGAACAGATCTTTTATAAATAAAATAATTTAAGGCATCATTTATTTTAGACAGCATAATAAATTGTAAAACACTTGAATTGTATATTTCATTCAGATTTCACTTCTTTAACTACCAGTATACCAGAAGAGATGCACAGCAGTTTTATTCATATTAACATTATTGCTATTTTCTTAGGTTCTTCAAAAAAAGAGCACAGTGTTGTTTTGGCAAAAGAGAACATTAAACTAAGGCTCTAGAAATCACTGGTTTAGTTACCTAAATTAAGAATGAATTGTTTATGGCACCAGTTATTGAGCAGCAGGTGTCAGAAAGCCATATAAATTTGCAAATGAAAATTGAGCCACTCAGAGCTTCAGGAGTAGGTTTCAGAAGGTTATAAAGATAGGACTAGGCTTTAAATCCTAGATATCATCTTATAAGTGTTTCAATTAAATTACATTTTTCAGAATTACCTACCCTGAATGCCTAGCAATAAGTGATTTCACACAGTATAGCAGACCACTAATACACAAAATAGATGCACAAAAGAACATTTGGCTTAAAAATCTACCGAGATGAGGCATTTAGAATTGCCCTAGGAACATGCTGCATGAATCTAGCAGTAGCCAACAAGCTGAACTGCACGTGTGATGAATTAATTAGTGTAATTTCACTTGTAGATAGGATTCAGGGCAGAGCAGGGAGAAGATTGTAGGCAGACAATCATAGAGCTCAGGAAAAGGTTCTGAGGAAAAAAAAATCTTCCCAATCATAAATAGAGCATCAGCAAAGAGACACTAAGAAGGTGTTCCCTTTAAGCTGATTGCATGAAAATCAGGCTGAACCAAGAACAGAGTTTTTTTGTTTACAGTACATGTGTCATAGCTCTCCCATTGGGATATACCCATATCTTTGGTCTCTTTTAGTCTGTCTTTCCAGTTTATTTCTGTGCTCACGTCAGTGGTGATGCTTCACTGCTCATCTGAGTGCCTCCATCTGCCTGTGAACAAGAAATTTTTCTTAAAACATTTAAAGTGCATTTCTTATTCTTTCTAGGAGAAATATCAAAATTTATGTAGGCATATATATTTGTTAGATCTTAAAAATCAGAAGCACAAGTGGCAATCTGACATCTACAACTTTTTTTTGTTTTGTTTTGTTTTGGTTTGGTTTTTTTTAGCTTGTATGATAACAGGACTGATTTGATTTCACATGCAGTTTTAACCAGCTTAGTAATTCGTTTTCTAATTTGTTTTGCACTACAAATATAAAGGACTAGTAAGACCTTAAATTTATTCTTAAAAAAACCAGAAACATTTCAGGTGTTGCTGGATAAAAATAAGATAAATTTGATGGGATAAATTAGTTCTATCTCCCATTCAGTGATGTTGATAGCTTAAGAGTTTTCTGAGATCAGGGTCTTGCCAATGCCAAATGCAATAAGAAAAATACAACTGTACAGGCTTTTGGTTATTTTTTATTTCATCTATAGGAGAAAAAATAAGAGCAGATGAGGATAAATCTGATCATCCTTCAGTCAGCTGATAATATGCCTGAAGGATATCAAGGAAAATCTGAAGCATTAATAAACTAATGTGTACTGTATGCCCCACTTCATTTATTCAACTTATACATTCTTCAAGAATTATGCATTTGTACATTTAATCACTTCCTATTCAAATATGATTAAGAAAAAGAAGTCTAAAATTTAGATATTCTTTCTTTTCTCAGTTGATTATTTCTAGAGAAATGCAGCAGTGGTTAATTAACTATCTGCATAATTTGTATTTCCTTTACTAAAAAAAACCCTGCATGCAGTTTGATTCTTTTTTATTTCAATTTTATGATCAAAAACATGGGTGATCAAGACCATCCAATCTGCCTTTACATGTTAGACTTAGGTTATTCTTTTTTTCTGCTGAGGGAAAATGTAGGACAGGGATGCAACCAGTCTTCTAATCTGTTCTTTGATTGAATACTGAATTATTACTGTAGAAAAAAGATTATTGATTTGAATGCTTGGATGTATTTCTGTTCTCTAAACATATGCACACACATGCACACCTATATTACTCCCCTTCTTTTGTTACAATGCTTTCCTCCTGGTTAAGGATTAACAGAGGCTTCTGACTACTGATTTTTTTTAGCTGACTGCACACCCATTTTGACACATACATACACACACACACACACACACACACACAGAGTCTGCAGATTTCATTATTTCATATATCTATTAAGAAAATGAGGCCTAAAATTTGCAAGCTGACAATAAATAATTTAATTTTCATTAATTTTTTGACATATGTGGTTTCTGCATTTGTAGCAGCTATAAAACATGTTAACTTCCTAATAAATCCTGAGAAATGCTCATCTTTCACCTTTTTTTATTTTTTCCTGTTGTTTTTCTTTTTTTTTTTCCTTTTCCTTCAGGAGGAAACATTGCACAAGTTATTACCTAGGGAACAGTTGTTTCTGTCTCCTGTACAGATCCATATCATTTTCAAATTTGCATTCTGATGAAGAAGAAACAAATGTTACTTAAATCCCATGAAGTGTGTTAATTACACTGAGCTCCGTGAAATTATGGGTGAGAAAGCCAAAAAGAATTCTACAATTGCATCCTGGGTCTCTTGAGCATATCTTGTCAGATTAATGTCTTTGTCACTCACATGATAACCTAAAAATGCTCTTCTCCCTAAGTAATATTCCCTGAACCTCAGTGATATGGAAAATCTCACACAAAGCTAACTAACAGATGCAGTTTGTATTGTTTACATAAATAATGCTCATACTTTTATGAAAATAAATAAAAATTTCATTAGCAAGTGCAGCTTGCTACTTTCACTTAATTTTAGAGTCCTTCTGTGCTTCTCCATACAAACCATGATGCAGGTGCCTGAGACACCTCTTCCTAGTATGTCCCAAGAACACAGGCAAAAATCACATAACTACTTAGGATGCAGTGTTGTTTTGTTTTTTTTTTTCCCCTTTTTTTCCTCCTACTTCTTCACAACCCCTAAATAACCATAGCTGACTTCTAACTTGAGTCCAAAAGCCACTGTGCTATGTAGCAGGAACAGAAACTGTCCCAGAAGATTGGACCACATAGATACATGCCCACAGATCAGCTCAAGGTTTCATAAAACAAATAACGGAGAACATTTGCTGTGCCAGGGCTTGAGGTGCACGCTTCATACTCCCAGCAGGGGACATACTCCACTCTCAGAAAGCTGCAAGTCTTCTTGCAAAGTCACAACTATGACTGGCGAAACTGAACCCATTGGAAATCTATATTAGATGTCAGACCCATCTAAGAGACAAATCTAATCCTTTTGGCTAAAAAATAGCTCACAGCAGTCTGCTGCTCCTAGTTTACTGATATTTGGAAGAATGGTTTGGTTTGGCAATCAATGTCCTAGAGACACCAAAGACCTTGATATTATCTTTTTTCTTTTAGCCCCTAAAGAGGATTACTGGGATGAAAAAAAAAAAAAAAAAAGGCAGGGAAAAAAAAGAAATTTTGTGATTTTATATGAATGCCATCAGTAATGAGGTTTTTCTTCCATAACAAATAAAGGCACTAGTAAAATTTTAATTATTCATAATGCATTGTAAGGAGTTGTAAGTTTTACTTTGTTAAATGAGAGAGACAGTGTGTGATCAGGTGTGTCCTATGCTATAAGAAATAAATTTTTAATCAAAATTTTTTTTTGTCATATCAATACTTTGGAAATGGTAGGTGATGAGCTCAAAAGATAAGAAAAAATGCACGAAAACTAAAGAATCAAGTCAATTTGCACCGGTTAAGAAAGCAGCCAAAAATGCTTGAAAATAAGAAGGATCCAATTTTCCTCAATTTCATACTATAAAATGCTTTTTACCAGTCACTTAGACTGTAAAGCCAGTTACCAGACTGGCTTTACATGTCAACTGTAAAACATGACCATTTAGGCTTTCTAATTCTGGGGAGGAAAGAGTTATGCTTATGGAAGTCCATCCATCCAGTCTCTGAAACACTACCAGATCTATAAATAATGGAGAAAGGCCCTCAAGCTAGGAATGCCAAATTTAGTATCGCCTAATGAAAAGATAGGAGTAAAGTCCTGAAATCCCTTTTCAATTAACTTCAACAGAAATGGGAACCTAGATTGAAATCTAGAAGCCATTGGTAGAGGTTTCTTTAACAATCTTTATAATCTTTTTACAAATAACTTCTTCAGGATCACAATTAAAATGTCTGTTCTTGCTGTGCATTTAAAACCTGATCTGTTTGTTCAAATCAAGGCTTTTTGAGCTTTGCTTAAAGTCACTGTAAGAAGAGGAGGGGAGAGACAAATCCATATCATTACTTTTTAAAATTACTTAAAAGCAACTGACAGCTGAATAAAAGAACGTCTGTAAGGACCTTTGAGAAGTCTGTCTACAAAGCAGATTGAAAAACTGTTTTGTTCTAAATCCTAATCTCTTCTGTGGTCTCAGGAAGGCTAACACAAGAAGATTGCCACAGAAATGAGTGATATTTGTCACTAGACATCTGCTAAGAGACAGCCACAGTATACTTTCCTTCATGGGTGGCATGTAATGAAGGTTACCCAGTCTAATGTTTACCATGAAAACTCAAATCCAATGTTAAGAGATTTTCTTACTGTAGTTCTTAATGAAAAGCACCTTCTGGATCAGTTATATCAGCAGGCTGACAGGAAATGAGTGGGATATCAAGACTTGAAAGTAATAGTTTTTAATCTCTGTGATTCCCAGTTTTACTGTACAGTAAATAAATTACAGAGATGTTGGCAGACAGTGATAGGAAGAACAGGGCACTGAGAATATTTGTGCATAAGCCCAAGACTTGTTATCCTGGAATCACATAAACACAAATCCTTTCTTTGAGTTCAGTCCCACACACTCTGTGCTGCATCACTGTGAAAGTAATGTAGAAGTGATATACTGCCTGTTTTTTGTGTCTTTTGGAGAGATCAAGCACTGAAAAGCAGAAAAGAACTTCAGAATAGGTGAGGGACTGCTAAGAAGTTAGTCACAGTTTAGGGAAAGGGTGAATGACCTCAATGCAAGCACCTAACCTTTTGAGTTTTGGCCAACATTAATCAGTGGAAGCAAGTGAAATTACATAACAAAAGCTTTATATATCTAACCAATCCATTATTCCTGTTTTCTCTTTTCTACTACAGAAAATATACCATCTATTGCTGTACCCTCTTATGTGGCTAGGGTTATTTGGATTGGGACCAGTGAGGAAGGCAGATAAACTGTTTCCCATAAATCTTTTTTGTTCAGGAAACTCTGTATTGAAACTCTGAAATTACATTCTATTTTTCTTTCTGTATCTTATTCTCCAGTTTGACCCTAGAGAACTCTAATTCCCCAGCCACCCCTGATGTGCACCCTCAGAAAATCTGCAAGTGATACTGACAACAGTGATGCTGTTGGCACACCTGAAGGACAGGATGCCATCCAGAGGGACATGGACAAACTCAATATGTGGGCCCATGGGAATGTCGTGAGATTCAACAAGACCAAGTGCAAGGTGCGCACCTGAGTTGGGGCAAGCGCCAGTATCAACACAGGCTGGGGAATGAACAGATCAATAAGTGCCCTGCTGAGGCCTTGGGGTGCTGCTGCATGAGGGGCTGGGCATGACCCAGCCATGTGCACTCAGCCCAGAAAGCCAAACGTGTCCTGGGCTGTATCCAGAGCAACGTGGGCAGCAGGGCAGGGAGGGGATTCTGCCCCTCTGCTCTGCCCTGGTGAGACCCCACCTGCAGTGCTGCACCGTGCTCTGGGGGCCCTTAGCACTAAAAAAGTCCTATTAGAGGTTAGAAGAGGGCCACCAAGACAATTAGAGGGATGAAACACCTCTCCTATGATGAAGGGCTCAGAGAATCGGGATTATTCAGCCTGGAGAAGAGAAGGTTTCTGTGCGACCTTCTTGCAGCTTTCCAGTACCTGAAGGGAGCTGAAGTGATGAAGAGAGATTTCTTAAAAGTGCAGGTTATGATAGAACAAGGGGGAATGGATTCAAACTGAAAGAGAGTAGCTTTAGAGTAGATATTAGCAGGAAGTTCATTGCTGTGAGGTTGGTGAGGTGCCAGAACAGGTTTGCCAGAGAAGCTGTGGATGCTTCATCCCTGGAAGTGTTCAAAACCAGGCTGGATGTAGCTCTGAGCAGCCTGGTCTAGGGGAAGATGGCCCTGCAGGATCTAGAACTAAGTGATCATTAAGGTCCCTTCCAACCCACACCATCTATCATTCTATAATTCTGTGTTAAGATTGCTTCTGCCTGTACCCAGAATGATGGCTCATAGACAAGCTGGGGCAGTTTAAATCATACTTGTCATGAGTCTCTGGTCCTGATCCTTCACTGCATCAGACACACATAAAAAAACCCAACAAAAACCGAAAACCACAAAACAACAAAGAACCCCCACATTTTTGTACTGCTAGCATGAGAGGTAAAAAGAGACAGTCCAATCCTTGTGATTTATCAGGGCTGGTATCTTTAATTTGCTTCTGTATTATTCTGTCTCCTTCGAAAAGCAATATGCTAAGAAGAAAAATAAAAAACTATGTAAAGCAACCCATTGCATGTTTTTCTACTTACTATCCCTAAAGGTCCAGGTGGTAAATAACTGTTCTGTTATGAGGAACATCTGAGTAACACAGTGCTGTACTAGTGTATTCCAACAAATTAGCTTACATAGGGTTCAGCAAATGAATTATAAAGCACAAACTGACAAATGTCCCAAAAACTGATTTTGCAAACAAGAGGAAAGAAGTGTGGGAAAGAAAGCCATAGCATTACAAAATTGGAGTCCCTTCCATTTGTTCCCTTTTCCTATTACTGCCATGCAAAGGATTCAACTGACCTTCCTTAGTGCTACAAGTGCTAAACACTGATAAAATATAGAAACAATCACATTCTTTTGAAAGGATTTGCAGATAAGAAAGCAAGTGAATGTGGTTTCTAGAGACATGTTTTAGCAGTGGACCTGGCAGTGCTAGATGATGACTGGACTCAATGACCTGCAAAGTCTTTTCCAACCTTAACAATCCTGCTTTTATATGCATGTCTTCTTTTTACAAATCATAAATATATATTTCATTGTAAATATCCTCTATTTCACCTTTGCCTCTTTAAGAATTCTCATTTAAATAAATTTAAAAAGATGGTAGGGTAGAAAGATTTGGGAAGTGTTCACAATGTAGGTACCTTCTGCTCTAAAATTGCTGCTGTTCCAAAGGAGCTAATGAAGTACTGCAACTCCACTAGCTCAGTCTGACAGCCATTACTCTCAGCTCTGCAAACACTGCATTAAATCTCTGTGTATCCTTGGTGACTGTTATTAGTAGTCCTGGGTGCATTTCACAAGACATTTGGAATTCAGCTAAGAAAATTTTCAGTCAAAAACAAACTGTTATAGAGCTAAAGATATTGCAATCATTCACTTTCTCAGCAGAGGGAGTGGAGAAGAAAACAATTCTTTCTGCCTAAAATTGTTTGATTTTGATAACACAAAATTTCTAAAAGAGCAATTCCCATACCAGCATCTTCTCCCTTGACCTCACCAGCAGTGCGCAGTTTTTATGCATGTTTGGGCATGGGAATTGCATTTCACATAGAGTTTTAAGTAATACTCAGTACTTGGACCCTTTAGAGCATCCATCTCCTTCTTTCAGCACCCTAAGTCTAACAAGAAGAAACTGCTTAGACCTTTAGGCCAACACTCAGTTCTTACCATTGTCATCAACACAAATGTCTGTAAGAAGTCAGGAAGCCTCCACTCTATTATTATTATTTATATTCCCATGAAGAAATGTCTTATATGATTGTCTGACACTCTTTGTTTTAGAGGAAGTCCAGACACTGAATTCTGGTCTCAACTGAATATCTGAAATTGAATGGAATCAATTAGTTTTATCATGCCTTGATGTTTTGGATCACTCTGCCTTAATTTCTAACTCAAACCTGTTAATGTCTTTTGACATTACAGTATAACCCTGGATAAAAGAAGGTAAATAGAATATACTTTTTATTTTTCAAGACATATTACCATAAATTCGCCAGCATTTCATATAAATTACCACATTTCTGTACCAGCACTCTTACTTCTGATTATGCCAATAGCACTCTTCTTTTTCCTCTTTTTTTTTCCCAAAATAATGAAACAGATGTTTTACTTTGAAATCTCCTGTTAACTGAAATTGTGGTAATAGTTAATGTATTCTGGATTTATCTTTATGGTGCTGATGACTTACTGTAGCCAGTTACATATGTGAGGTTGTTCACAAATTTATACTGATTGCTAAATCTATGCTGGCTGACAGCACTATTCACATCGGATGTCCAAAGTGAGAGTCTCAAGAATACACATGGGTTTTTGTTCAACTACTAGTGAATTCTGGCTAAAAAACTTACATCCCTAGAAGAACTGTGATTTCCTGGGCTCTGCAGCAGGCAGGATTTTCATTGGCAGTGTATGCCTAGACTCAGGGTGAGGTGCAGTTGGCCCATTTCTCTGCACAACATACAATGCTGAGCCACAGCTGCTGTGTTACTCCCTTGAAACTGGTGTGACAGCCCCTTAATTTTTTTTGTGAGAACCAGTCTCAAGAACCAGTCTTGATTCTTAACAAAGTAAAAGGGTGAACAATGTATTTTTTTTTATTCTTTATGCCTATATTTTATATCTAAATTCTTCAGCTTGAGATGAGTTCAGTCTGTTTTCCCTTATCTTTCCATACAATTGAATATAGTGCTAACAAAACAATAAATCTGCTGTGTAATATTCCTCTAAACAAACTTTACCAATGGCATTTTATATAGGCAAGACAACAGCCCTTCTATCCCTGTCATGGTCTGCTGATAACTCCAGATAAAACCATTCTGAAAAGCAGTGCTTCTTCTAGGAAACTTCAAGAGAATTTGAAATAAGGCCATTTTTTCAGTTGCTTGAGACTTCAGTTGAAATCAAAGATGAATAACAGTGTAGTCTTGTCTGTCTTTGCACTTTTAAATATTTCCCTGAACTTAATTCCGGCTCAAATAAGGAGTTTCTGCTTTCGTAGTTGCTTGATACTGGAAGAAGATTTTTGAATAATTTCACCATAAAAGACCCAGGGATTTTTTGCCTTCCATGAGCCCTTTTAATTTCCCTGCATTTAAAACAAAATATTTGGCTAGTCAGAGTAACAGTGTAACCCTATGCATCCCACTTATTTTATTCTTTTTCCCTTATGGTTTATTCAGGAGCTGGTTCTGCCTCCAGTGAAACATCATCAAAACTCAATTTGACTTCTGGGAAATGGGAATACATTTTTAAGTGGCTATTAATTCCAATGCTGCACATGCAATAAGATTTCCAGGACAACAGGAGCACCTTGTAAAATCTACTTCCTCTTACTCATAAAATAAAATAAAGTAAGAAAAAAAATCCTTGCTCAGTAACCTTGATGTGATTATGAAACATTTCCTGTGACAATGATGATACATGGATGCATTTGGAATTTGTACTTTAATCTTTTTCTTCTTAGTGGGGTGTACACATAGACGGAACGAGTATGTGAATCTTTATGAGTAGAGAGTACCAGACAGTCCACTTTTGAATGTGAACAGATGTTTTCCTTTCATCCCCAGTAGTTTTATTTATCTAGCTGATTTTGGGCTGCTCCTTTTATTTTTTTCTCATCTTTTTTTCCCTTGTTAGTGATGGATAGAATTAGATAACTAGAATCCTGCAACTGACACATCTTAAGATGAAATCCTCTAGAGAAAAATCAAAGGCACATATGAAGAAATGTTACATTTAACTCTGACCAGAGCGCTATGTAAAGAACTGTGGCCAATCAATACTGGCCCTATTAATTCTTATCCTGGACAGATGATCATTGCTTCTGTTCTTTCCCCAGAGCTAAATTACTTTGAAGCAGAACTCAAACTACTCATACGAGACAGTCCAAAGACATAGGAAAATATTTTGTTCTACACTGTCAAGTAGAACTCATAGTTTCATAAACTGAATAGAATTTGGTTTTATATTTCACTCCTCATCTGCTCCAAGTAGCCTCAAAGCAGTTTGAAATTTTGAAGTATTGGAAGCAGTGATTGTATAGTAAGTGTGCAAGCCGTAGCTCAGCAACAGTAACACAGAAACCTACATAATAGAACCTGTTTTGCTGGGTGATAGAAAAGCTGGGCAACCTTTCTTGTGGGATTCTGCACTTCCACCTGCCTTGCTAACTAGCAGTGGGCTGCAGGTGGTTCATTTAAACATTTCATTGAATGGCATAAGACATCCTTTATGCAGCAGTGCCCACATTAGGAATGAGTACGCGTGCCAGTGAGCATGACAAAGGAACTATATTAAAGTAAATCTTTAGGTAAATATAAAGACCTTGAGCTTCAGCTGGTGAGCACTGGCATTGCTCCACTGCACCCAACACAACACTGTTGATTTCCACCAGCTGAGGATCTGGTTGTAAGTGTTTTGACAAGAGCCAGGCCTCTTTCACGATTGTCTTAAGTCATTAAGCTCCATATTTAAGCGTGTGGCCCTATCAATTGTATTTACATAGCTAATTTATCAGTTCCTTAGGAGTTCTGATCTGTGAAGAGGAAAACATGTTTAGGTAGGTTTTTCCTCTTATCTCAGGTCTCATCCAAGCATAGAAGAAAAGTAAAGAAGGAAAACAACATTCAGTTACAACTTCTTTTTTACTTTTTTGTTTGTTTGTTTGTTTTAGTTCAGAAAGCAAAATGTAGGGGACAAAGCAGCACTGAACACACATTCAGAGGAAAAGCATAGTATCAGATTCTAGAGCCTACCTTACTATTATTTTTATCTATCCTCTCTTATAAATATTCATCAATGCTGTCAAAGCACATTTAGAGGATTTCTTACAACCACAGAATCCAATCATGTCTATAAGATATCGTCATGGTATTGCAGTTAGTGGAATTAATGCTCCTCTGAAAAAAAAAGAGGCACATCTCCGCCCTACATATTGTGATGATTTGGGTTTATATATTTCTACTTTGCTCTTAAACAGTGGCTTGTGGCCAACCTGCCTCCCTTCTTAACAGCTGGAAGTCTACAACAGCAAAGAGAACTCTGTCCTAACAACAAAGAGATTTCAAGTGGTACTCAACTGATAAAACAGATATATCCATGCATCTCTCTGAACTTAATCTTTGAAACAAAAGCATTTCATTACTTTTGTGGGGAGAATAAAGAAACATATCACCTCTCCTGGCATTTTTTGAGGGTGTGATAAGTTTACCTCTTAAACAAGAGGAGATGAAAATGTTTGTGGGTTGAGATAGGAAGATCACCCACCAACTACTACCACAGGTAAAAGAGATCAAATGTCCGTAATAAAACTTATCGACAATTAAAAATTGAGTGAGGAGCTAATACAAAAACTAAAACAGCTTCCTCCCTACTGCCTTCTTCCCAGGCTCAACCTCACTTCTTCATAATCAACTGCTCTATCCATTTTTCCCTAATCTGAGCAGTGCAGGAGAATGAGGAGCAGAGGTTGCTCACGATGTTTCATCTCCGCCTCTTTCTTCCACACACTTCCTCTGCTCCAGCATGGGAGTTCTCCCATGGTATACAGTCCTTCAAGAATTTCTCCAACAGGAGTCCTCCCCGTAGACTGCATCTCTTCAGGAACTACTCTGATATGGGCTCCCTACCATGGGATATGGTCCACCAGGAACAGGCTGATCCAGTATGGACCACCCTAGGGCTGCACTTCCTACCAGAAAATCTGCCCCATGATTGATCTTCTCCACAGGACATCCACTCACATGTTCTGGTATGGAGTTCTCCTCAGGCAGAAGTGTGGATATTCCCCTGCAGTCCTCCATGGGCTCCAGGGGGACAACCTGTTCCACTATGATTACAGAGGAATTTCTGCTCTGGTGCCTGAAGCACTTCTTCCTTTTTCTTTTGCCTTGGTGTTTTCAAAGATGTTTCTCATGTGTTTTTCTCCATTCTTCAGAAATCAGTGCAGCATTCTGGTTTTTCTTAATACAGTTTCTCTGAAGTGCCACCATCTTGGCTGAGGGGGTCAGCTGTACTCTTCAGTGGGTTTATCTGAGCTATCTGAAACTAGTTATCTGACACAGGTCAGGTTCTGGCCTCTATTCACATAGACTAACCCTGCCACCACCATATCTGAAGTACTAAAAGCAAGGCACATAAACCAAATTGAGAAAGCAAATTTTCATATCAGGAACTAATACATTAATCTTGATAAGGAAAGGAGTAACATCTGTCCTTTCTTGTGTAATACAAAATTTATGAAGAATGTGTATCTACTTGATAATGGAAAATCTGTTTACCAACCCAATTCTTTGACCACTGTTTACAGCTGCTCAAATTATTCAAGAAAGTACTTTCCATACTAGTGGATTTGTTATGGAAAAAACCAAAATTGATACTGAAAGTGACTGAAATTACCTAATCAAACTTCAGACATCTGCAAACTGGTGACCTACAGCTGAATGGATACTTACAGACACTCTTTACAATTCAAGAAACGGGAGAGGGGCTCTTTTTGAGTGAAATTCTGACCAAATACAGATGGCCACCTAAACAAAGGAAGGCATCTTCCACTAAAAGTGTTTGTTTATCTCTGACAAAGGTAGTTCAGCTGTCTACCTCTGGTCACATAAATTTCACCTCAAGTATTCAATGTTCAGATTTCTAGATATTGAGATATTTCATAAAGACCATAAGCCTGATGTAAGCTTGATGTGTTAAGACATGCTGAGCAAGCAGAACCACCTCTTTGCTGAATTTAGTCATAGGCTGGTGGTAATTAGTAAGCTAGACTGAGAGAGAATGAAATTCCAACCCATCCTCCACAAATATTGAAAGAATTTTATATAAGCAGAACATTTTTTTAACAGATGAACTTAAAAAGATCTGGTTTGAATTCCACACAACCTATTGGTTAACAGATGGTTCTGGTGATATGGGTTCAGCTCCCTACAGCAGACAAAGTCTTCTAGGGGCATAGGTGCATGCTCTAACCAATACATTGCTGCAGATGATATTTTCCACCAATAGTTTTCATGACGTTCAACCTGGCAGACATGCTCTGAGAAGCCAGATGAACCAGTCTCAAATGGGCAATTTAGAGGGGAAGTGATTTTGGTTTTTGTCCTGGTTCCAGCCAGGAAGGGACATGGCCAGAACCCAGAGGCTATTCTATAGTACCTCATATCATGGCTGGGAGCAGGGAGAAGGGAATCTCTTCCAGAGAGGAGGGGTTACATTCCTGTTGAGTAAGGATGGCAAGGAGAGCTGTTAAGTATCTCTGTGGGGTTTCTGTGTGAATTGTTCTCCTCTCTCTTATATCCTCTGTCATAAGTACTGCTGCCGTTAACATTCTTTTTCTTATGCCATTGANTTACAGTATATTTATTTGACCCTATTTAATTTTAAAGAAAACTTTTAAATTAAATAAAGTGAGGAAAATTTGGGAATATAGTGTTTCTAGCAAACACAATTTGAGGGTTTTTACCAGAGGAAAATATACTTACTTCTCTGGTATTGAACTGTATTTGAATAAAGGAGATCCAAATACGCAGTATTGCTATACCCATTCCTGCAATTAATTTCATTGCAGAAGGAGGCATGTGTTGGTCTTCACCATGTCAATGCACATCACACTGAGGAGGCAAAGACCTGGGTGCTATTCTGTGCAGCCTGTGCACTCACATTCCCTAGGTTACTGCTTCCTTACTTCTTCATGTGGCCAATCGCTAAGCAGAGCTGTAAGAGACTNAGTCTTCTAGGGGCATAGGTGCATGCTCTAACCAATACATTGCTGCAGATGATATTTTCCACCAATAGTTTTCATGACGTTCAACCTGGCAGACATGCTCTGAGAAGCCAGATGAACCAGTCTCAAATGGGCAATTTAGAGGGGAAGTGATTTTGGTTTTTGTCCTGGTTCCAGCCAGGAAGGGGCATGGCCAGAACCCAGAGGCTATTCTATAGTACCTCATATCATTGCTGGGAGCAGGGAGAAGGGAATCTCTTCCAGAGAGGAGGGGTTACATTCCTGTTGAGTAAGGATGGCAAGGAGAGCTGTTAAGTATCTCTGTGGGGTTTCTGTGTGAATTGTTCTCCTCTCTCTTATATCCTCTGTCATAAGTACTGCTGCCGTTAACATTCTTTTTCTTATGCCATTGATGTTTCCTGTAAATTGTTCTTATCTTCAACCCATGCTCTTTGCCTTTTGAACCTCCAGTCCACTGCAGGGAAGAGGGAAGGGGGGGAAAAAGTAGTGCATAGTTTTAGTGAAAGTGCTAAATGGGAAAATACCATTCTTAAACCATGACATTTTTACATTCTGACAGTGCTGAGATATAAACCAGAGCCTTATCTGTTTAGTGCTCCCTAGATCTAGGCAGTTTTGAGTAGACATTTAATGTTCTTAAACTACTTTAAAACATAAATGTAGGGACTTCCAGCCTTAGGCAACAGGTTTCCAGTGTGTAGGCTGTAGTTCTTCAAGTGGCATTTAAGTTTTTAGCATATATCTTCTCATTTCTCATATGAAAATGAATTACAGCTTTTCTGCCNCTTCATGTGGCCAATCGCTAAGCAGAGCTGTAAGAGACTCAAATGTTTAGCAAGGCATGGTAATGTGCCATCCTCAGCATGTCAAATGTGGTACATAGCTCAAAGTTTGCCTTATATGTGTTGCTTCTGCTGTGGTTATAATTTATAATTTTTACAGTGCCCGAAAGAGTATTTCTAGGCAAGGAGTAATTCAGCCGCCCAGCAGTTTCATTACTGCAGAGTCAGGCTCCTGTGTTCAACACATTTTACCTTACACTTGCAAGTTCTCCAGGCAGGATGAATGCTTAGATGTACAAAGGAAATATGTTACCTCTAAAAAATAATAATTTCCATAATTTCTCACTGTGAACAGGCTTAATTCTTATAAAAAACTAACGAAAGCTCCTTATCTCAAATGCAAGACAACCTTAACCTCCCATATCAGTAACATCTATAAACTATTTGTTACGTTCTTGCTAGCCACTAAAGTAAAGGAGCAGGAATTGCTCTTTACAGATTACAGCCACCACTAGACCTTTGTTACATGCATAAAAATGCATGTCAAAGTATTTTGGATGCAGAAATCTCATCATTCCCTTTTGCAAACAGGCTTTCCCCCTGAAGGTGGACCCACAGCTGCTCAGCAGATTCCAAAGTCTTTACAACTGTAGGGACTTCCACTTTCTATTTTGGGTTTGCATTGCTTTGTTTGAAGATTTTGTTTTGTACTTTTTTAAAACCTTTTCCCCTTATTTTTGTAACTTTTTTTGGTGGCATCTTCAAAAGTTATGCTCTCCCAACCTGCCCTTTCCAGTGTTCTAAATATAAATGTAGAAACAAAGAAACACATATTAATAAATAAAGAAGCACAGGTGTGCCTTGCAGACAGTAAGTTTTTTAAAGTCCTTCCTGAATTCTTGAATCATTATCCCTGCATAATTTATACTATGTTACCATGTGCAAACAGTGAACCTGGCCCACAAAGAAGAGATGTGAGTTGGTTCAAAACATAAACCTTATATTTTCACAGTAGAGGTCATTAGCTCTTTATTTAATTTTTTTTTTTTGCCTGTATTTTCTGATCAACAGAGTGTGAAAGAAAGGCAGAATGTATGCAGTTTATTATTGCCCTTCCACCTCCCTTGCTTAGAGGCAGAGATACTGATAGTATCCCTCTTCAACGTCAGTTGCCCCATAAGCTTAAGACTTTATGAAGTAAAAATGAGGAGGGAAAAAAACCCCAAACAAACAGTCAGGAACCAGCTAGATTCATGTATTGAAGGAAAACAAAAGGAAAATGAGTTCTTTTTGCTAATTGCATTGAGTAAAAGCACAGCATGGTACACAACATGGTCTTGAGAGCAGGTATGTTTTATGAAGACATATTTTAGTAGACAGATGCAGAAAAGTGACAAAAAAAGATACTACTTTGTGTTCAAAGTAGCTTTATTTTGCTTCCCTTGCAGAGAATGCATTGGATATAGTATCTGAACTTTATTCTCCAAAATCATTAAATGCACCAACATACAGTGAAATTGTAGTATATTTTCCTCTTTCCTGAGTAATATTTTGTGGGTGTTGTCTCTTTTTCTTCCTTGAAGAGCAATGAACCCTTTAAATGGACCTCAGTGTGACGAGATATCCTTAGCTACCTGCTAAATGTTCACACAGTTGCTCATTTATTCCTGTCCTCAACAGGACATTTGAAAATGTCTGTGTCTGGCATGGGGTAACCCTGGCCTCTCCTCCCAGAAGCCACTCCTGCAGCACCACTCCTCCTCCCTACAAGTCTTACCATGTATAGTTAGCATAATGAGCAATACTGGATTTTTTTTTTTTTTTTAATTATGGAAGCTGGGAGCAAGAGAGAATATTGTCAAGTTTTCACAGAGGCACTTAAGATCGCTGACATCATGTTTTTCAAATAGAAATAATTTTTTGGAAACACAAAGTCTTTTCCTATTTTTCTCTTTATCTGGTGCAGTTTTAAACTGATCTCATGATATTTAGGAATAAAAAAAAAGTTTTAAAAACATCTCAATTTAAAAGTTGAAATTGTTGAGATTTTTAAGACTGTTGATTTGAAGCACTGCATTTCAGAAATGTCAAAATTAAATCTATGATTTTTTTCTCTTTTACTATTTTTATCCCAGACTATGTTGGAGTGTAATTTTTTAGAGATTTTTCCCCTCTGCTACACGGAAATGACTCATTCTGCGTTTTTCAGAATAGCTTAGGATTTAAGCATCTGTCTAAAGTCCACATTGTGAAATTGCCTTACAGCTATAAAGAATCATTTTCACCCGAAAACTGAGAATAATATCGTGAGGAAACTAGACACATTATCACTGCATATAACTCAGTTGCTTAAAATTTTGCTTTTGATGAATCAACATTTTCTGCTAAAGATTTCTTTTTCTCTAAAATGATGTTCAGTTGATTTTGTTTTAGGACGTGTCCTGTCATGTCATATCATATCTACAACTTCATTGACACTTCTTGTTAAATCTAGTTTTCCCCTTTTTAGTGATGGAAACAGTAATATTTTGATAGTCATATGCATAATGAAACAAAATCAAGACTAGGCTCATTTTCTTTTTCAAGAAGTTCTTTTCAACAATAGTTTGTGGGTTGTGTAAAAGTTTTTGATACCAGCAACATAAAATAATTTCCTCAACTTGCACAGTTTGAAATCCCTTGATAATCAGTACAGCCTAGATGAGAACAAATAGAAGAGAATGAAGACCAGGTTCTGACTTGAAGATGTGGTATCAGAGGGGTCAGAGATGCATCCTATGTTTGTACAAAATATAGGTTTCTATTTCTGGTTCTAAACTTTGACTTTACTCAATTTGTCTATATTCATGACCAGTTAGAGTTTATGGTACAGTCATACTCATTTGGCATATTTTCATTTCTGAAATATCTTTCAAGACCTTGATTGGACTTCTAGTTTAAACCCACTTTTCTTGGCAGAAAAATTTTGTCTCAATTTGTGATTTATAATACCCATTCATCTCTGTCATCTCACTTGTAAGTTTTTTCTTTATCCTGTGAAATCTATCTGGATATATTTTGTATCTCATTCAGCTTTTCTTTATTCACTCCTCTTCTGGACTGTTTATGTCTCCAATACATTAGAATTAAGAAAAAAGCAGAATTACATGTAAGAGCATAAGAGTGTTCAACTAATTTGTTTAAGCTTTTGAATGCATAGATACATATTTGTGTTCTTTCAGGCAGTTTTCACTGTAGTAGCCTGAAGTGCATGACTAATAATTATAGACTGTTTTTCAGCCATTATGTCTTCTGGCATTTTCCTAGTAGGCTCAGGGAAGTCTGTTCACAATATGAGTAAGTCATCAACAGTCCACTGCAGGTAGGGCCAAAATACTTTGTCAGGTGGATACCTTCCTAGATGCAGACCAAATTATTTTATGCGTGGTTAGTTACACCTTATATTTCTGCATTTACTTATATTGTTATGCTGCATTTGGCTGACTAATGGCTCAAGAATTTTATTTGCTAACTTCATCCAAAGCACCTGCTCAAGGATTGTAAAAATATATATAATTTCTATGGAATCAACAAAGAAAAAAAAAAAGCAAAAGCTCAAACAATTTCAGTGACATAAAATTCAATACTTATGACAAAACACAATGATTTCTTAATAAAATCACTCTAAAGATATGGCCAAAAGATCAGTCATTAGGAAGAGCAGGACGTATTGATGTACAGCTCACAGTGACATTTCAGGAGAGATTTGCTGAGGTGAAGGTAAGGTTCTGGGGCTGTAGCCAAGCCATCAACATGTCCTTGGGCAGCATGCTGAGATGTGACATGGCAGCAACCTTACAGCTGAACAGTTGTGCTGACCATATTGAAGCTGGATCCATCCTGATGTTGTCAGTGGACAGATATCATGAGATTGTTTGCCTCAGTCACAATATGATAACATTTAAGCATGTATTTAAGTCCTTGCCTTTTTGACAAGGCAAAACAATAGCTGTCTTCCAATAGAACATGCTAAAAGATTTATTAATAAAAGTTATTATTTGCAGTTCTAACTGCTGAAAAATATATGCCAAATGAAAAACTTTATTATTGCCATTTTCAGTCATCATCAGTTTTCTTCTGTGTGGTAATCTACACTTAAATGTAAACAAATAATTTTATGCAGTAATAGTTAACAATTGAAAGGAAGACTGTGCCCAGATGTTAACTTGCACAACATCGACAGGGGTTGTGGGAAAGAATGAGAAAAAAAAAATAAAAAATTATAGATTTATTTAGAAATTAGAATGATTTTTTTTAAGCTATACTAGTTCAAAGAAAATATGTACAGAGCACTTTTATGGCACAACCTGCTGTACAAACAAATGTGCGTCTTTATTCACACACAGGAAATACTGCAAAAATATCCCATGTTCAGAAGATGGATTTTTATAATATTTGTTTCATGACTCTTACCTGAAAACTATCTATGTAAAAATGATAAACTAAGAAAACCAAAACCATTAAAGTATCAAGTGGAAAAACAGAACAAAGGGTGTAAGTCCTCTGCATGATCCTCTACTCAATGAGCTTAATGCTGCCATAATACTCCATCTGTTTAGAGTGACAACCATATTAGATTGACACAATTGGAAAAGGAAGTGAACCTTATGCAGCCCAGCTGGCATACATTAAAATAGTTGACTTGATCTTAGCTCTTTAATATAAATTAGATAAACTGTGATTCATATTGGAGGAAAAGTATCATCTTAAAAAAACTTCACTGCAGATGGTCTCATGTGGAAACAAGCTTAACCAGTGAACACTTGACATATATCAATATAAAAGAAGTTGTCAAATTTAATGAATGCCTTTAAAAGTGACAGTCATCTGCTCTGTGTCTATAGGCTGGACTCAACCACAAAATAACAAAGGGTATCACATAGCATACCTTCTTTATTGACAACTTCTTCAAGGAGAGAACACGCAGACCCCAGCCAGCTGATAGAGAAAATTTGTTTTCTCAGTTTAATTTGAAAATCATGCACATGACAGTTTTCAATATGTGTTTTCAGAATGGCCACAGATTTAAAATTAGCTGACATTTATCTAAGATGACCTTTCCACAGCATTCTCAAAGCCCCAACTTTGCTGATTGCTTCCTCAAACGATTGCCCCTATTCAGCCTTGTTATAATCCTGTAAAAAGTAAGAACAGACTAGAAAATATCCTGATCTTGAACTGTGTTTGAACAAATAATCTCAATGAGCACAAGAGTTTTTCTTTTAATTGGGAATATAAAATCAGGAATATAAAATCAGTCCTTCATTTATTATTCTAAATACATTTCCATAATAGAAAATCAAGCTAAAGTTGGAAGCTTCACTACTATTTACAGTTCTAATGACATTTTATTTTGATAGAAGGTATCATTGTGTCTGTACTGAAGGAAACCCATAACTGAATGGCTATGTGTGTTGTTATCAGTCTAAGTTAAAGAGTTACCTCTTGGTATATACTTGCACGGAGGCAATTATAAGATCCAGCTTAAATAATTTAAAAGCATTCTAGCTGATCTGGTCCTCAGGGTTCCACTCCACTCCTTTACATTTTCATTGTTGAGAATTAATCCCTGTTTTGCTTTTCTATTTCTTTAAATAGATAATGAAAACCTTGACAAAATATCACAAAATGGCTAGCTTTTACAAGATGCATCCCTAACGGAGTAAAATAACCTCCTCCGAAAAGTACATCAGAATTCTGATAAATGTTAACTGAATAGAAGTATTCTAAAAAATACAATTCAGTATTGGACTACTGGGAACAGAGTTAGTCCACATCTATACACTTCTAAAAATATGCTTTATTACTCAGTATTGATGTTATAGGTCCTCTATATAAAATCTGAAAGCAAAGCAAATTTAGAAAATATTAGTTATAATACAAAGTGGTTTTCAAGTCTATGAAAAAATTTCTTAGTATATTTAAGCATCTGTACAAAAAATTTTCTTCATTTTACTTCTTTTTAACATTTCCAGTCTGTACTTTCTTCTCCCTGTCCTAATGCATATATTTTAAATCATTTGGTGAAATGTCTCTTTTCAGTCAAAACAGTGCAGCCTTCTGAGAAATATAACTGATAGGACAGGATGCAGTTCCTTGAACTGTAATCAGTACAAAATGAATTGACCATATTACATTAAATCTTGGTTCATCAGCTTGCATCAGCCCTAAGGTTTTGCCACTGATGTATGATAAATAATGAAATCTCTTGGATTTTTTGACCCTTTGCATTCCAGAATTGTAGCTTATATCATCAACTAGAAAGTTTTCATGGTGCTTGCTTTAGGAAGCTCCCTTTCAGTGTTCTTCTGTCTAAATAAGACTCTTCACTATGGAATATTAGAAATGCATTTTTATTTTTTTAACTTGAAATTCTTATGGCTTTGTTCAGTTTCTTGTGCTTGATATTATATATCCAATATGTTATGTGGTTATGTTTTGGAATTTAATTCCCTACTGACTAAAGAACCAAACTAATTGTCAGTGAATTTTCTGACTTCTGAAAAGTAAAAAATTTAAAAGCAAAGACTACTGAACTTACGGGAGATTTTTCTTTAATTGAAACAAGATTTCAGGGTTGAATTCCAGGTAATTACATATTAAAATATTTCAAATCCCTTTACAACTTTAAATACTATGAATAAAATCCACTCTTTTTTCTTTGTCTTCCATATATACACATTTAAACACACGCAAAGCTATTGTCTGTCCAGTACCATACTTTGTTTTTCTGTTTTAATGTGAATATAATCTCTTTTAAATCTTTATTTTGGAATCATATGAATACCGTAAAAGCTCTTAGAAAGATGCACTCCACAGTGTTTTCCACTGATTTAGCATGTGCTAAGATTACATAGGCTGAAGCACGAGTATACAGACTGTCTCTAACCTGGTTTCAAGAGAGCCCATGGCAACTAGACATACTATAAACATCAAGTTGCTGCTATATGGCCTACTTATGGGAAGAAGACTGACACATATCTGTATTTTCACAGTAATCTATCTTTTGCTCTCATTTAAGTTTCATAAGTAACATTATGCTTCTAGGGGTTTCCTTTGAATTTGAAACAAAAAAAAGAATAGTACTACACCACTGTCATAATTTAGTATTTGCTTAGATACTTAAAATTTCTATTCTACCCAAATTTTATGTCCTGTGATTAAAAAAAACAAACAAACAACCAAACTGCACAGGCATGTATGAATTATGGCTCACAGAATCACAGAATGGGTAAGATTGGAAGAGACCACTGGAGGTCATCTAATGCAATACCCCTGCTCAAGCAGCTTCTCCAGAAAACAAAATCATATTAATAATTTTTTACTAGTGGAAATTAAATAGACAGAAGAACTAAGGGCGAGAGAATTCTCAGTATTAATCTACTTTGATTTATAAGTTTAAGTGTAAGTTGATCATCCAGATATCTCAGAAAGTGTGCAAGAATGCCAGTTCTGTCTTGCTTTCCATAAACTGAAGTGTTGTAGAAACAGTAAATGTCATCAAAATCTGTCTATCAACTCAAAGAAATCTAGTATTGGACATGAACATATGTCATGGTCAACAAAATTGAAAACATCTCCAGAGACTGAGGAATTAGCTGCGTATCTTGATTCTTAGTTGATTGGGAGAGAGGAGACAGGTTCCTATTACCACTTGTGGGCATATGTGGGCATTGCTCAAGTAGCTTCCAAATAAATCCATGCACAAAGATGTCAAAGTAATTAGATAGGTTGCATGTCTGTGTAGAACAGAGGAGTTTCAGGATACTAAAAGTTAGGAAAGGGTAGATTAATTAAGCCTGGGTTTAGGTGGAGTGCATCTAGTATGTAGAAACAAATCATTGAGTGGGAACATAAAATGTTTTCAGAACATGCTCACCAAAGGGAAAATTTCCCTGGCAACATAAGCAATGGACCTGTGACATTCACCACACCATCTCTTTCACCTACTACATTGTATTTTTTGAATTAGTAAAGTACGAAAAGTGGGTCACAGAGTGGAAATTTGCGCTGAAAGAAATTGTCATGTAAGTAACAGGAGATTATTTACTGTAGTCTGAGGTCAGCATGCATCTTGCTGAAACAGCTCAGAGTGTTTTATAGCTGCTTTTGTATCTGGCATACTTCTATTTTATAATTGTATCAATGTTCTTACTATGTTGATATAATGATTCTTGAACAGCTTTTTTATCTCTAAGCATCATACACCTGTTCAAGTTTACCACTTACAGGGAATATTAATTATTCTACAAATTAACAAAAACTTAAGTTATCTTATCCAGTGAAAGTTCAATAGCACTCGCAAAGCAGATCCTGGCAGCATCAATTTGCAAAATTCAAGTAGTGCAAAATCAGCTTCCATCTGTTAGGATAGATAAAGCAACAGTTAACACATTGAAAAGATTAAGTGAGTATATTGGCCAACATTCAGTAATTACAAGTCCTAAAAAAANAAGAAGCACACCCAAAAAAAAAAAAAAAAAAAAAAGCACTACAAAGTGAACATGGCCTCCTTAGCTAAGGAATATTTTTTCCAGGTCAGGAAATGTTGAAATGGAAGATATAAACTAAGGACTCATCTATAAGTTTGCTGGTATCTATTTTGCCAAAAGATATTTTTCATCGTATAGATATAGAATATATAATCTTAACTTTAAATAAACACTAAGTAGAAAGTAAACTGATTGCAAATGTTGAATGGCTGTACTGATTAAAAAGTAGCATTCTGAACTACACTTTTGTGTATAGGGAATATGAAACTGAAGCTTCCACATTGCTTCTAATGCAGAACTCTTGGAAGCTGAATTTCAGCCATGTGGTAACTCTCCATTACCACAACAAAGTAAAATAGATCAGACCTGTGTGAGGCAAACCTACCAAAAAAATGAATCAAGTCCCTAGTAGTTTCTTTAGCTAGAAGATGACCTAAAAGTTCTTGTGACATCAGAAAACTTCTTATATAAGATGTTAAAAATACTAAAATGGAGAGGAAAAAATATAGATGAGCTTATCATAAACAGGATGGTGTCTTCTAGTTGATGCAGGATACAACAGCTGTGTAGTAACAAGGCATTTTTGCAATCTACTACTCTTTAACAATATTTAGCAGGTATGTGTAGTAAAGGGAGTCTTTATTTGAATATTTACACTGCTCAGGGTTATTGCCTGACTCTGCCACTGATAGGAGCTATAAACACACAGTGGGTTTATTAGTGTTGTGATGTGCCAGCAATATTTATATTTGTATTTATATGTATTTATATGGAGATATTAGAACATTTTGTAATCTGTTTCTTCAGTGAGAATTTGAATAAAATTTTCTGAGATCCTAACAGAAGTGGGATACATACATCAAGGAAGTTTGGGATAGGACAAATGGTCAATTATTTGAACTACAGTGTTAAAAAGGTTGGACATGATGAAAACTTCATCCCTACTTAGAAAGAAAATAAGAACTTAAATAAGAATTTGATGACACTTTAGGTCAAAGATGTTATACAGATGTCTTTAGCTCCATGCAATGTAAGTCATATGCTTTATGAAAAACTAATTAAATGCAGTAGTAATGTTGGATATCTTGGAGAATCTTTCTCTTGCTAGGTCTATTCATTCCAGCCTGAAGCTGTTGTTTTGTTAGCATCCTTAGTTCAGAAACTGGGAGCTCTTTTGAGGAGTTTTTTGCTTCTGGGTAATGCTTACTTAGAATAGCGGGATGGTTTCCCTGAAAGCTTGTAACAGAATGGTAAGATGAAAATGCAATGATTTTAAAGGAAACACAGGAAAACCATGACAATCATCAGACTTGAACACTATCCATAATTGTTTAATCATTGTCAAATTTGTCAATAGTATAATGAAGAAGAGCTAGAAAGAACTGCAGGAATGAGGATTAAGTTTTGTAGATCTTAAGAAGAGAAAACATGTAATTATGGGAAAGAAATTTCAAGGTACCCACTTGAAAGCCAGACTGAAAATAACATATAAAAATAATTGAAAACAAAGTCTAGAATTTAAAATATTTGTATAAAAATGTGACAGATAAGCAGAAGCGCATGAAAGGCCTTAGTTTCATGTACAAAAGACCAAGACATGAAAATGTCTGAAATACAATACTGGTTATGAAGCAGGGAAAGATTGTAGCTGTTGAGGCTAAAGGAAAGGATTCTGTCATGATAAACAGTTATTGTGAATCTAAAAAACAAACTTGGCTATGAACATATATACAAAAAGTTATAAATAAGACCTTAAATCAAAAGGATCTCTAAAATGTAGCTTTAGTTTTGACAGGAAGATCTCAATGCATGTGTAAGGAGGAGGAAAATGTCTTTCTTTCAGTGACTGATCTATGTTAATGCACACACATCCTTTTCTATTCTATCTCCCCTATCTCTTTGCCCATATAAGTTAGGACTGTCCTGGATCCTACAACTTTACAGCTGGGAGGGTAATTTTTAAATTAATTTCTCAGATCCTGACATAACACTATAGCTATTGAAGTTCACAACACAGCAACACAGATCCTTTTGGTCAGCTTCAGCTTGGCATCTGGGATTACTGATAGTATAGCAGAAACTGCACTGGCAAATGATGCTTTTCTTAGCTACAGAAAAGGACTGGCAAACAGACTGCTAGAGAAGTCCTCCCTTCTTTCCCTCATAAATACATCATAGGAGTGTTCATGTTTCTATGTTTATGACAAAGGAAACGAGAACTGAACTTTTGGTTTTAAACCACAGCTATTAGTTCTGACTATTTTAAAGTACAGTAAAAATTAATAAGTTAAGCATTATCATTAACTTAAAACAAAAGAATTAAAAAATTAGAATCTTAACTTATTTTGAGTTTGTAAGGTGGAAGAGAACTCAAAGGAAATCTTTGAAGAAGAAGGCTTTCAAAGATGAAAATGTTTCATCTCAAAAGCATAAGATTTATTCTACTGTCTTTGTGAGAGTTCATTGAAATATAAATTAGTGATTTTGTAACTGCTCTTCTGTAAATGGAAACATTACTGCAAGAAAGATGAGAATGGTCAAATGTTTCTAGGATGAGAGAGGGTCACCACTATGTTCTTCTGCACTCCAGGACAGTATCTAAGGAACTTCTCTGATGGAGAGAAAGCAGAAGAATTACAGAGAGAAAAGGGTGAGTCGCAGGGAAAAGGAAAGTGCAGAGAGTTGAGAGAAAATATATGCAGACAGAAAATTAGAGACAGGAGAAAAAGGTCTGAAGCAGCAGAAGATCAGCCAAGGCTGCAGTGTGAGATTCAAGTTAGTTTGAGAACAAAACTGTGTCAGTAGGAAAATGAGAGGACAGATTTACCCTGCGAGATGTCAGTCGGGTCACAGGATTTGCTTCACACAGAAAATATATTCTTGCTTACATATTCAAAATGTCTATTGCTCTGGGTCAAAGTATTTTGCTGGTAGCAGATTACTTTGTAAGAATACTGTAACATTTTGAACATCAGTTTTTGAATTTCCACCTCCTTTGGACATTTTTATTTGACTGTGGAGCCTCCCTGTAAGCTGTACCAAAGATAGACAGGTCTATGACACTTTATCAATGTACCCTAATGGGTATGAGAAGACAGAAATATTTTAAAATCCTTAGTTTATAAACATTGTACTAGGGATTTAATACTAATAGGCAGTTATAGAGTTCTTAGTGGAGAATCTAAGTGTCCCTAATTTATCAGTTCCAAAAAACAATACTAAAATAGTTCAAAACTTAAATGGAAATCTGCATGAAATTTGATCACACAAAATGTCAAGCAAAATATTAAGAGAAATATTTCTCCTGGAGATGATAGAAATTTCTTGAATGGTGAAATACTCCAAGAAGAAAGTCTCTTCAAATAAATATTTATTTTCATAAAATATTGGAGTATGTACAAATTTTGATGAAATCATTTGAAAAAGAAAATTCATTTTGGTTGAAAATAGAAATTTTAATTTATTTTTCCAATGAATATTTTTACTTTACTATAATTCTCATAGCATTTCTTATTGGTGAATATAATAACAGTTACAATAATAATAGTAATAATAATAATAATCAATGCCATTTACTTTGAGGGGCAGGAAATTTATCCTTTCTTCTCTGTCTTGGTTTCCTAACACACCAGGCATGTGTGGTCACAGCATGAGTGAGTTTCAAATGTGTTTCACGAACACCTCCAATGGCCCCAGTATTATACGAAAATAGGATGCAAAGACTATGACTAAAATATTCACAACTTTGCCTCTTGGGATTTTCTTAGTTTCTCATGCAGTTTCTGCAGCCTCTGCCAAAATCATTGTAGGATGATGGTTGCAGCGAAACAAAAAAGGAACTGTACATGCAAAGAACTGAGAAGTCCTTTCCTTTCTGCATAAAGGACTTCCATGAAAACTAAAGCCATTATCTTTCCTCTGCATCTTCTCCACTTTGAAGTAAAATGCTTCTCATATCTCCTCAACTACATTTCCACACTGCTATTTTGCTCGTCTTTGGAGGAAACAAAGCAGATCTGCTTGCAGGTTCCTGATTCCCTCTGTACACTGTGGTTAGAGATTTCCTGTCATTAATTTCTCCTGCATATCCTAAAGCCCATTTACTTACTTTATGTTAACCTCTCTGTGTTTTTGGATATTTTGTACCTGTCATTGTTCTTATGACGAAACAAGATACTCATCTCCTGACCATCTGCCTCTGATCTCTGCAGTTCTCTAATTGGAGTATTTCTGGTGTGGCCAGAGCACAGTGAGGCCTCCAAGCCTGCTTAGCAATGTGCAGAAGGAGGATATTTCACACAGATGCAGTCCTGCAGAGCTGAATCCTTTTTCTGACTCCTCTATAATCCTGATATGACATGTGAGTGGGTTATCTCTGATATGTCTTACTGGAGGGGATGGGATGGCTGAAGAAAGAGTGCATTTAAAAGTGCTTTTTATTCTTAAGAAACCAAATAAAGCAAAAATATTGCAACACTTTATCATGGCTTTGTTTCTTCCATATATCAGATTTATCTTCTTCATAGGATGTGCTGTTGTTCCTAGTATGACGTATGATTAAAGTCCTCCTTTTCAATATGACCTGAAATACCAAGGCAAAGAAAGGTACAGGACCAAACTGGCTGATACGAGGCAAGACTTGATGCCCTGCTACCTGTGGTATCCAGTCACAAAACACCTTGAGATCATTAAAGTCAAAAAATGGCGAAGCATCTCAACAGGGACCAGAATTCTCCAGTTTTCTATCTCATGGAGTTCTCTCTCATCTTCGCCTTTCTTCTTTTCATCTGAGTATTTCTCAGGAAGGCAAAAGACCTTGTAAATACATTTTCATGGAGCACTTTTGAAATTACAAAAGTCTGGAAAAATTTGAAACAAGAAAATAGGAATGATTATAGTCTAAGTGACTCATTGGTAATTATCTCTGGTACTAAATAACATCTTGGGGCAACCTAAATAAAGTGAATAATATATGCAAAATTCTACTATTTAATTTGATTAAATAGTAATGAAAAGTATGGATGCATTAGTGTATTTTAATATGTTCTTTAAGTTGAAAGCTATTTTTGTCTTTATACATCACAGCTTTCGAACTGAATTGATTCTAATCATTAATTGTATACATCCAAAAAGGAATAGAAAAAAGTATATGATAATGCATTTTGAATTAGTTGAATAATTCAGTCCTTTATTTCCACCACCATCCTCCTCCTTATCCACTGATACTTTAATGAAGCTGAGGCAATGCATTTTACAATTGATCTGTGTAATAATTGCTCCCTTATTTTGATGTCTGTTGTGCTAGTTTTAGGATAAGCTGACGTTTGCCTAGGATGACTGAGGTATACCAAGCTGCTGAAAACTCATTGCAATTTGTAATTTACAGTCAGTCTCAGAAAGCTGGAGAAGAACATGGGAATCACATCCACAACAGCCATATGGCTCATATAGCTACACCAAATGACACTATAGGAGTACCAAGTAATTAATGTCTCAAAATGGACATAGCTTAAATGCTTAAATAGCCTCATATTAGAATATCTTTATCTGTTTAAGTCAAATAATAAACAGATCCTGACACCTATTGACACATAGCATTTGCATCGTCTCACAGTCCTACATCACTTCCATGAATACTCCAGAGATGTGAGAAGTTGCTGAAACTGTCTGAGAGAGCAGTCTGAAGGAAATGCAAAATAAGTGACACTACTTTCTCTATTCTTGTAGACTTTTTCATCAAGAAAAGGTTGTCTGTCTTGCTCAGCATGGTAGCTCACAGTTTTCTCCATTGCCTATTATGCTTAGGAAAGTCTGGCCTTCCTGACCTCTGGAAAAAACACTTATTCACCCAACTGAAGAAAAAACAAACCTTTTAACTGTCTCCTCTTCCAGCTTAAAAGTCAGTCAGTTCAAGGGAACAGAAGCAGTGTAATTGATTCATTTCTCAAGACCCTTTCCTTTGTAAGTTTGTCTTTCCCTTAACACCTAAGATAGGTTAGGAAGATTTTTTTTCTGTAAAATAACTTTAAGCTCATCTGCTATACTATGCTATCAAGACAACTGTTTATAAATCTAGTGGTGCCAGAAAGAGGCTTGTCAGCAAGCCATCCATGAATTTAGAGAGGATGATTGGAAGGGGACTTTGGCCTCTCAGAAGTCATAATGGTTGTGCATACTGGTGAAAAATGTTCTCCAGTCAATGTGACACCAATTCTACCTTCTCTGATTTTATAAAAAGGAAACGTAGTTCATAGCAGTGAAAAGAAACCATTTTGTGCTTTTGACACAGGACTTTAGGCAATAGAAGTATATGATAATGCATCATCTGCTCTGTTTGTATGTGCACACCATTTTCTGCCTCTGTTTGTATGAAGAACCAGAGTAAATTGATCTTTTGATTCTTTCCTGTCTTCCTTATCATTTTCACTTAAGCTGTGCTAATCAACCATGCTCCATGTCAAAACAGGATAAAACAAATTTTCTCTTGAGATGCCTGACTATAATGGAGAGGTTTCCAGGTATTTGTCTAGATCACTTATTGTTGAATCATAGAATATCCTGAGCTGAAAGGGACAGCAAGGATCATCAATTTCAGCTCTCAGATCTGCACAGTTCAAATCAAGAACCATACCACGTGTTTGAGAACATTGTCCAAACAGAGAAACAGGAGCAAACTTCTTGGTGCAACCAAAAAGTGTTGTTGCAACAACACTAAGAGGCTGTCAACAAGCAGTAGAAAACTCCAAGTCTGTGTTCTGTAATATAAAATCTTTTTTTGTGCAGCTGGAGTTCATTGAAGAGATGACAATCAGCAAAAGTGACAAAGAATCAGCATATGCATATACATGGCACCGCCACTTCCTTCATCTCACCAATATTTCCAAAAGGAAATGATTGTAACAGGCTACCTGGCAGACCTCAGTTTCTTGTCAAAACTAAGGTGGGAGAACCCTGATGTCCTGCTGTGTATGTTGCACAGTTGCTTTGATTTAAAGTTGTTTTGGATTTATGATCAGAAAAGTTGGTGCTTGTACTGTGCATTAATATGGATGAAAAGTTTACTCTATTATGGCAATCTTTCACCTACTTGAACTCTAAATAACCTATCAGTACAAACACAACATAAGCATGGTTAAAGGTTTTATAAATGGATGTGTGGATTTTCCCAACACCCCCTCCTGACCACCAAAAGTCAATATTCACACACTGCATCCAAATGTGGGCAGCATATATGGCTGTACAGCTGTACTGAAAATTAACAAAACAGGGTATGGCCTATGAGTTAAAGAGCAGGATCTATTTGGAAGTTTATATATTTGGTAATTGATTTCCTTAATTTCTGAGTGCTGTATACACTCATTGCAAATTTCTTCCTTGTTTTATATAAACTCATATAACACTTGTCATATTCCAGTGTTTTCTTCCTTATAATTACTGTAGATGAACTTTTAAAGACATTCATATCAAAAACCCTAAGAAATATTCAATGTTGGGAAAAAAATGTTGTGCTTAAATTTTGGGGTATTTTGTCTTGTTTGCAAGGTGTCATAAACAGCAACAAAGTAAAAAAACAAAACAAGCCTGAAAATGAGAAGTTGGCTGAGACTTTTAAAATAATAAGTACACAGCAGGGCGTGGGCCTGCACTACTGCCTAATAGTTGTTAATCTGAATAAATAATATGTTTTTCATCATTAAGTGGCATTTAATTAACCTGTGATAACTGGCTTATTAATTCTCAATTAAATCATTATTTGAAACACTTAATTTAAATGTGAATGATTATATCTTCTGCTACCTCCTATAAGGTATCTCACTATTTGTAATTAATTGTAGGTTAAAGTTTGGCATTTGCTCTTCCTCCATGAACATCAAGGACAGGTTTAAAAAGCTTCATGCTGTTTGTTAATTTAAGTAAACCAGAAGAGCAAAAGATGGGGAACTCAGAAAACAAAATAACCCAATTATCATTCACTCCAATAGTGCAATATGATTTATTTACACTCTATCTCACACTTAACAAATGCTCAGGGCCAGATCCTCAGCTAGAAGAAACCAATAATATTGACTTCAGTTAATTTACTTACTAAGATATTACAAATTTTGGGTTGTATTTTGGGGTGTTGTTCTGTTTTATTTGGGTTTTTTCTTTGTTTTTGGTTAAATACAGGCAATTTGATGAGTTTTGTCTTACAGTCAGAAGCAAAAATTAATCCCTGTTCTAGGAAGTCTATGGTCAGGAGTACAGGAAAGAGGGTATAATATTCTGGTCCTGTGGTGGGATGTTCATCCTACTATCAAAAGAACTTTTACTAATGATTTAAACAAAATCAATGACCTGTGATTGGGAGTAGAGGAAACTGGGCAGAGGAAAATATGGCACTAACAAGAGAGACTTCAAAGGGTTAGTCACAAAGACAGATTTTACCTACGAAGGATCATCTTACGTAGCCTCAGTGCAGGTTGTCACCTTCAGTGATGATTCAGAACCTCTTGTTATGAAGCATTTCCTTTGTGGAACTTACACCCCTCCTTTGATTAAAGAAGATACTTGTGGTTTCTAATTTTCCTGGGGTAAGATTAGTCTTTGGGTATTTGAGGGAAGCTAAAGAACGCTATTTGCAAAAATAAATGCTGAGGTGCTCCAAAACGGAATTAAACTACATTCCGAGATAATGCACAGCTTTCTTCCATAAAATGCTTAAAACCTAGCCAATATAAATAAAAACCAGTTTTCAAACACTGTGCAAAACTTAAGTTCTGAAAAGGTAAGGGTTTTGTGGAACTTGTAGTGGAGATTCCACTAAAAGAAGTGTATTAAATAGCTATGATAATGAGCTTGCATAATAAAACCTATTTCTTGCATTCATAGGACATGAACTCACTACAGCAATTTATGTCCTATATAAGATGAAGTTAATATTTGCACCCAAACTGTGATTCTTTCGACTTGTATTGTATTGTGTTATCAAGCCTTTGCTTTTACATTTCTTTTGCTTTTCTCATTTTTTATTCTTCTCTTTTTCCTTTTTTTAATTTTTCTATACTAGCAAATTACCTTTTTTGTCATTTTCCTACCAAGACGTTTTTCAATTTTTTTCCCCCCTGGTAGTATAGGATATCTGCTCCTACAACCACTACCATGCCAGAAAATCTCTTAGCTCTAAACTAAAATGACTACTCTTTTGTTACACAGAGGGGGAAGAAGTTAGAAAACAGTAAAGAGCTTTAATGGATATGACAGAACAAACATGATTCAGAAGTTTTCTTCAAAGTCTTTTATTGATACAGGAATTAAATTAGACACTAATTAAAAAAAATAAAATCTAGTGAAAGCTATGCCCTTCTTCCTCCTCCCCAATTTGTTTCTCTTCCTTCCAGATTCTTTCCCTCCCAGAAGGTGATGCAGAACTGCAGTATTCAGATTCATTTCAAGACACTATCCTTCCATCTTAAAAAACAGAAGGAAGTAGAGGAATAAAGGGTAAACAGAGATGCCCATGAGTGTCCCCGAGAGGCACTTTTCAGCCTTCTATTTTCACCTAAAGTATTTCCATTTTAATTTTTTTCTATATTATTGCTGCAGCCAATACCTAGGAAGACAGGATATTTTCTTGTTTCTTGCCACTGGAAGCTTTTCAAAGAGCATCTTGCTTTCAGGCACCAGATGCAATCACTGAATACTAAACTTCCAGTCAGAACTACTCAGTTGTCAGAGGTGATGGGGTTAGAGGAGATAAAAAATCTCACCAGTAGAAGCCTCTCTTCTAATTTCCATCAAGGGATACTTTGAAACAAGTTCAGGTATTTTACTACCCGCATATCTCTGCACTAATGTAGCATTTCACAGAGTTTCTGCAATAACTGTCGTTGGGTCTTCTCATAAGAGCCCTATAATAGTCATAAATATTTCTCAGGAGAGCCAGATAGACTCTGAAAGGCATATAATAGCTATCATAAATGAATAATAAAATGTAGAAAGGACAAGCCACCATGAAAATGGCAAATGAATATGATGACGTGTGTGTTGTACATGAGTTAATTGTCTGAGTTTTATATTTACAGAAAATTCCAGCTGTTTTCTGCTGTGCCAGCAATATTTATGGAAGAAGAAACATCCTGTGGACGTTTAAGACTTTTTGCAGAAACTATGAAGTAATTACAGAGTGGAAAGCTACCACCACTGTTCTGTGTGTACTTCTTATACATTTTCTTAAATTGTTTGCTGCAATGACAAATTCTGGAAGTTACAGTCCAAGCATCATCTTTGTCCTGCCAGATGGTGCAGATAATTCTTACTTCAGCATAAAAACCAAATCAGGGATTTAAAAAATAAGTTAACACATGTGAGTAGCATAATACTGCACTTCACAGTCTTTGAGCCTTTTAGAGCCTTCCTTTACCAATAATTTGACAGAGTAAGAATATTTGTCAGACACCAGGTTTCCTCAATGGCAATCAAAATTTTGATTATCTTGATTCAAAAGTTGTCCATTACTTCCTTCATAACTTCATCAACTTCAGTCCAACAATGTATGGTGTAGCACACCACACAACTTAGGAGGTGGTTCTACTCTGTAAATAGTCCCAATTAAAATCAAACTCATTGCATTTGCAATGAAGTCCTTAGTTTTAATTATGCTGTGATAACCAAGCTTCTTAAGGGGATAATATAGTTTCATAATCTTGAAAAGACAGCCAAAACAGATGGCTATATACAGAAAATGTATATAGAAAAGTATAAAGGCAAGAAAATTCAGATTACATCAGTGTACAGATCTGAGTAGCAAAAGTCTGGAAATCTGAGACCTGGTCCTCTATGCCAGGACCAATATAGGAGCTTCTATTTCAAAGCAGCTGTGTATGTCAGCATAAAAACACTGACAGTAAAGCACATTGTAAAGTAGATATACACTATGACTGTGTGCATAGAGAGTAAGGGAAAGTTTGGCTAATAGTGGCTCAATATTCTTTGAGCCAAAAATGCTTTGCATCCTCAATTCAGTCCTTTTTCCATTTTTGCACAAACTAAAACCTAACCTTAAGGCAACTCAACCGTCTCCTAAAGACTGATATATTCCTTTTTCCTCAGCTTTTCATAGTAATCTCAGCATGTTTTAGTAAATCGAGAAAATACAGTAGCCATTTAAAGTATAGGATGGCTATAGAGAGCAAGCACCACAATATGTTGAAGATTGTTTCTTATATGGTTCACTTAGATTGTGTGATGAGTATGAGGCTCTTGAAATAGACAATGCCACAAAAAAAATAAATAAAGGATACAGCCTAGCTCAAAATTTCCTACATGTTTGTACCTGAAGAGGAAGGTCTTGAACTTAGGAAACCTGCTCTTTTGATTGGCGAGTTTATTTTTTCCTGTTTTCCTATTTATGAATGTTACTTCCTCTTGAGTATTGTTCATCTCAAAAAATAGGAGTAATTGAAGTCAAATCTGTGTTTAATTATCTGTGTAATTTACTGATATTTAGATATGTTTAACCTCATGCTGTGTCTCTGGCTTGTTTTATGAAATTGAAGGCACAGTTGTACAGAGGTGATTTTTGTTGGATGTGATTTATTTTTTTAATGGTACATTAAGTCCTGGCCTACATTTCTAGCAAGTTACATGAACGTGTTTTGTATACTGAAAATTACTGTCAGAGCCATTTTGTTTTCATAGATTTTGGTTTACCTCTTCAGAATTAGATTTTCCTTTGTTTGACTGACACAGAAGGTAGCAAAGGAACAAAAAATGGGACAGAGATGGTTTACAGGAACATGTGAGCTGATAAATGTACCTGATCCTTACTAAATGGCCTGAAGCTGTGTCAGAGGAGGTTCAGGTTGGATGCCAGGAAAAGGTTCTTCACCCAGAGGGTGGTTGGGCACTGGAACAGGTTCCCTATGGGAGTGGTCACAGCTTCAGTCTCGCAGAGCTCAAGAGTTTGAACAATGCTCTCAGGCACAAGGTGTGACTCTTGGGATGTCTTGGACAGGTTCCAGGAACTGGACTCTGTGATCTTTGTTGGTCCCTTCCAACTCAGCATATTCTATGATTCTATGATTCAAAGAGAATAATTTAACTTTTTACAGGACTGGACATTCAGATGGACAGGAATGAATCTCCATAGAAACACAAAACACACAGCTTCCAGAAAAGTGAGTTGAATTTGCATTTACTTGTCTTTTCGTATCGTGTCGTAAGTGCCCTGCTCCTGGTATAATTTCCTCTAACATTAGAAAAACATCATTACACAGGCTGTACTTTTCTTGTTCTAATTAAGTTGACTGCAACGTAAGCTACTTAAATGTTATATTTTGACCAGTAAAAAGTGAAGTTTTAAGTTAGATGCCTGTAAAGATACCTGATTTTCGAGAATAACGAGAGCTTTCTTATGTCAGGATTGTAAAGGGAAAATAAAACATATAGGAGAAAGCCATGAGGATTGCATAAAAGGCATTGTCTGCCAGCTCTTCTGACTACATTGTTTAGTGAACCTCCAGTTTTAGGGTGAAGATTAGCAGAGAGACTCTGATCCTATTTGCTTGCTCTGCATTTTTGTATGTTGGTGAAATCAAAGGCTGCATAATTAGATCAATTTAGCATAGGTATCAAATCTGTAATATTGAACGTCTAAATTATGTACCCTGATTCAATGGGAGAAAATCTATAGGAAGAAAAGACAATTATTAACATGTTTGAAAAATACAAGACAATAATATTTGAAACTTTTAGTCAATACCTTATAACATCATATCAGAAAATTTTATTCAGGTACCTAGGATCCACATTTCAAGTCAAAACCCCAAGCTTAGGTATTTAAATTCATATTTAGATTTTAGGCTTACTGTGCATCAAAGAACTCATATTTATGTAATTTAGAATCTAGACAAGATGATCATAAAACCAAAACATACTTATTACTCTATCAGTCTTTTTCTGTTTTTATAATTATTGTTATGTATCTGCAGACATGCTCTTCTATTTTGGGTATTATGGTTAAATAATATAAAACTACATTATTACTTATGTTCAGAATGACAAGTCGATGGAATCTGTTCTCTTTTTTTAAGCTTTTCAGAAATGCATGTGTAATTTTCAGAGGACAACTTGTGAAGAAACAGACGCTTGGAGATCACAAAGGCACAATCCATATGCCTGGATTGTATTACGATGTAGAGCACAGTCCTTCTACTCCTACTAAATAAATTCATATGTGTCATTTATATTAACAAAGGACAAAGTATGAATATTTCAAATATACTTAGAAATTTTATCTTGAAATCAAATGAGGGTATTTACATAATTCTTTAAATAAGCAATAAAATAATAATAAAAAAGAATTTGTGTGTTTGTGTGGATGTTGTCCTTTTCTTATTTAGCTTGGGAAATCTCTACATATGTGAAGTAGATAAATTAGTGGTCTCCATATCTGAAAAACTCCAAAGTTATGATTTCAAAAGCGATACCTTGGAGGAATGAGCTTAAAGAAAAATGACTTCATTTGAAAGTGGCATGTATGCAGACAGATAACAATAATTATAAAAGCAAATAATTATAAAAGCATAAATAGATGTTTGTCTGTGCACTAAAGGATCACAAGGATAACTTTTTTTTTTTTTTTTCTGGTTCTGAACCTGCCTGTTTAGTTCAGGAAAGCTACAATATATACAAATATACACTACATATACTCTATATATATATAGTGCATAAAAAGGACTTCACTTCCTCATATTTTGACATTGATGTCAGTCTATGCAGTGTTTAATCATTTCTGCTCCTTAATTCCCTATTGTCAAAGGTTTTAAAATTAATGATAGAACATCCTTCACACTCCAAATGCAAAAAATCAGTCTTTGGTAGGAAAGTATCTTGGAATCTGCATTGGCTTGTTTCAAAACATTCACAGTTTAATGATCCTAGATCTGTTAGGTAAAAAAAAAAAATCTGAAATGACTTTGGAATACTGTTGCTCTGATTTTTCAGCCTTCTCTTCTGTTTCACAGTTTTCATAGTTTAGGTTGTTTCTCATGCACGGATGTTATAAACAGAAGCAATGTTTTCATTAAATCAAGGGAAGTTTACATTCTTGTTCTTAGAGATATGACAGCTGATGGACAGTTGTCCTGACCAATGGGATGGGGAGAGGTGTCAACCTTCTCCCCCAATCCCTGGCCTTTGTAGAAATACTATATAAAGTGGAGTCAGATTTTATAATAAACAGTTCATGTCTTCTCACCAAAGTGCGTGTGTGTGTGTGTGTCTCTGTGTGTCGAACAATGACAGGATACTCCACCTAAAAGAAAAAAAAATCACTTTTTTGTTTTGTTTAATAATCTTGGAATGCTGCATCTACTAGCCACATATCCAGATATGATGGCTCTTGCATTTTCTGAAAAAGCAATGCTTGTTCATTCTGTTAAAGAGACAGGGTCTCTAAAAAAGAGGTTTTATAGTGAAAAATTTCACATTGTTTGTGGATATGTACTATTAAATTACATTCTTTGTTTATTTGAAAGGCCAGAAAAACTGAAGCAGCACTAACTTTATCTTCAAATTTAGGACCTCACAAAGAGAAAAACAAATTTTTTTCCGTCTTTTTTTTTGGGGGGGGGGAGGTTGTGGGCAGGAGAGTGGGGATACAGTTTTCCTTGGCTCTTATTCACCCTGCTGATTTCCTGTTTTACAGACTTTCATAGTTATGCCTTAGATTGAAGAGTGCCTGTACTTCTCACTTATTTCAAAACAGGCATATTTTGTGTGCAATGGCAGTCAACGGAGTCCTTTTTTTTTTTTTTCCCAAGTGGTATTTTGCAAGACACCCTAGAAGCGTATGCATTATTCACATCCTAGATATGTAGATATTTGTCAGACCGGGGAAGGGGAATGCATTTCCAAGGGCTAATTTTTGTCTATAAAGGCTAATTTCCCTAGAGTCCCTTAGAGTCAGTAGAGGAAGCTAGTACGATAGTACCCTCTAGAGAACGGTTCAGAGCAGGAGACTAATTAATCTCAGAGGGGGAGGTTGTGCTGGTGTTGGCTGGGACAGAGTTAATTTCCTAACAGTAGCTGGAAGGGGGCTGTTCTGAATTTGTGCTGAAAACAGTGTTTATAATGCAGAAATGTTTTCTTTGTTGTGCAGCAGTGCTTACACAGTGACACGGCCCTCTCTGCCTCTCACCCCACTCCTCCAGCAAGGCTGGGCAACCATGAACTTTCTCACTTTTGCCCTTCCAGTTATCTTCCATGTCCTACCAGGGCGCAGCAAGTTAGGCTTAGTTGCCAGCTGGGGTTAAGCCACAACAGAGATTAGCCACACTATAGGCAGGCTTGATGAATGGTCTCCGCACTGGTCATACACCCAGATTATGACAAATGCACAGAAGTCACCTCTCCTTTTTATCATTTATTATCTCACCAAAGACTGTCATCTGCAAAAACTTGCCAGTAAGTATTTTTATGTCATTATCATAGACTCAGGACTGGACTGTGATTTGGTCCCCAGGGGACTTCCCTGCTACTGTGCTGATACATGTGCTCTGGCTGCAGGCTTCGGCTGGTTGACACATTTATGTCATGCAGTTACCTTTTCTCTCCAGATCACTTTTAGAGGGTAATTCACATACGTGTTCTTCAAGGCTGGTCAAGAGCAAACTAGCTGCATCCACAACAAGCAGACACGGACTCGGCTTTCATTCCTACATGGTAATCCTTTGAACAAAAGACATATTTCCTGGTTTTGTAAGCTTAAGGTTTTTTCCTGTTGAAAATGTAGCTGGTGGTGTGAAGGCTTTGTTGCAGCTGGTCAGAGCTAAATTCTTATAGCCCAAAGTGTGTCTCATGTCCTGGCATCATGGTATAGTTAAGGATTTGTGGATCAAATGCACATGCACAAAGTGTTGTGTAGAGCTCATGGCAACAAGCCTATGGTTGTCTTAACCCTTCAACCTTTTGGAAGCTATCAGTCAAACAAGCTATTCCCAGAACCACTTCCAGGTTTTATTTTAGAGGGAGGGGGATTTTTTTCCTGTTCAAAAGGAAGTTTAAGTAACATCTATGCAGCAAAATCAAGAGACCAGGTGTGGCTAGTACATAATTCTGACTATTATTTGATCTCAGTTATTTTATATTAGCAAAAAATATTAAAAGTAGACTAATGTCTCTTGTAAAATTTATTTAGCATTGAAACATTTATCAGGAATCTGTTTTATCAAACTAAATAGGAAGAAATTGGGTCTTATAATCCTGAGTGGAAATGAATTATCCATGTAGCAGTTTCTCCCTTTAATATTGTCACTTCTAAAGAAAAAAAATTATCCTGATCAGTTAGAGGACATGTTGTTTTTCTATGAGTGTAAGCAAGTTTCATTTACACACATACTAACTACTCTTTTGCCCTACATCCCTCTGGCAAAGGAAACCATCACTTATGTGGAAAAATATCTTGCAACAGAATCCTAGCAAATTTTCAAGTGAGACACATGCACTCTGTAGAAGACAGTTTTTCTGTGACAGAGATATAGATAGTGGATCTCTTCTGTTTTATCTAGAGTGAAATTAAAATAAATTAAAATATTGTTATTTAAATCAACTTTATGTGTTTCATTTTGTTGTCACAATGAACACCCCTATGAACCGAAAAACAAAGATTTTTAGCCTCTGGACATAAAAATATGTGAAGAAAATCTAAAAGCATGTAATTTCCAAGAAAAGTGACATATAGTTTGCATCAAGACCACACTGAGAGTAAAAAAATGTAGTTTAGTGGGAAACTTTTGTTTGTACCCTGAAATTAAGAGAGCTGGATCAAAGAAAACTTTGCTCCCGTAAGGATCTAATATGATGAAGGTTTTGCTCCATCTGCTTCTACCTGAGATAAAGGTAGAAAGATTATTCACAAAGCCTTACATCAAATCATATAATTTTAGCTAGTCTACTGACATGGAGGTGTGTCACCACAGCAATTCTGTCTTCTTTAACAAGAAAGAATGCTAATAAAATGTATGCACTTACAACTTTTGTAGACAGCAGCAATTGTCTCCTACATATTTCAATGACATCAGGAGCATAAATCTCAAAAAACCACCAAGGATTTCATTACCAAGGTCTATAGGCATTACAAGAGCCCAATAAATTTTCTTAATCCAAAGAATAATATGAGATGTGCATCAATGAGCAAGCACAGGTAATTAAGGGTAAGAAAAAAATAAACATTTATTAGACATTATTTTTTTAAGTTCCACAGAGACAAATTGTTCTTTTTTCTTAGTTAAAATGCTTAAAGAATCTCACAGTGAGAAAAATGTAATGTCCTGTCACAGTAATTACTTATTTAGTTCAAAATAGATTTCAATCTGCAAGAGATAATGAGTTTTTTCTCCATCTTTCAGTACTACTTTCTTATCATGGGTAAAAAAAAAGGAATAAACATACATAATCATCTTAGAAATGAACAAAAAAACACCAAGATTTTTAAAACTCTGTTCTCCCAGGCAAGTTTGAAGTATAAACAGTAAGTAACAAGACTCTCTTAGACAGAATCTTTCACCTAGGAGAGCAAAATCTTACTTGTCTGGAACTTGGAAAGCACAATGTAAAACTTTCTTTGCTCCATGGCAAAACACATGTGATTTTTAACTGTTATTTCTGTCATTTTAAAGACAGGCACAACCACAAAAGTTTGGGTTTTTTTTTAATCTGATGTAAAACATCTGACTATCTTGTTGTGACTGCTGGAATTAACACAATTTTGAGTCTGTGATTCACACTAGCATGAAGGGGAAAAAAAGTTTTTAAATCTATTTCCATATGATCTTTCATAACTAATCTTTACTTTTGTTTGAAACATAAATGTGTCCTTCTTAATATGCAGGTCAGAAAACCTTTTTCGTAAGTGATGAAGAACTCCTTTTCTCTGGCCCAGAAAATATCTGGCCACCTTCATTGCAGCTCATCTCTCTCATCTTGTATCTTTTTAAATTATGTAGAATGTTCCACTTCTGTCTTAGAAGACCAGAAACTGTGGGGTTTTTCTGTCTTTTAACAGTGACTTGATCAGTGATCTTAATCTAATCCCTTAGAACTCAGAGCAGCAAAACAGAAACCCACATTTTTATTTGGATAGGACATAATATTTAGCAACCACTTGAGTATTTTGCATTCTGTTGGTCTGTGCTTCCCATCTGTGTAAAGAAAAAGAGAATGTTTATACCTTCTTTTCTTCCCTCACAGATGTTGCAAGATTTAATCAGTTTGAAGAAAGATGGTGTTTTAATTTCATTGCAGGGAATTGAATGCTTATGATACTTGAGAAAAAGATACAGTCTGACCAGCAGCAAGGCTCATAGAGAAAAGGTTGTTTTGAGGAATTTAAAGTACATCTTTCAAAGACTGGTGAACATAAAAGAAAAAGCAATGTTGCTTCCAGGCTCCCTTTTTAACTTTTTTGGGTTTTTTTGGTTTGTTGCTTTTTTTTTTTTTTTGGTGAAAAGTTTCCTTATTTTGTTCAGAATTTGTTTTGAAACTTATTTAAGAAAAAGGTAGTAGTTAAATATCAGTATTCCCTAAAGTTATCCCCCTGCTGTTTTTTTCCTCAATAAGCTCCAGAATTAAGGAATGCCATTAGTATTAATATTCACAAACAAAAGGGATGTAAGGATGAGATATGCATAAAATAGAGTTTCTTTTGTTGAAGAAAGTTCCCGGGGCTACTGGCATTCGGAGAAATAACCTTTCTTTATGATGAATTATAAAAAGTAAAAATATTAATAATTAAAGGCAACCCTCCCAACTCCAAACCATAAAATCCAACAAACCAGCCATGAACAAAGGAAAGAAGCTGTAAAAGTCACTTGGGACTGATTTGGAAATGCTTCCTGATATTTTCAAATGCTAAATCTTTTGTGCATATGTATACATAACACTGATGCCTTGGGGAACTCAGTTGTTGGGATAAGTTTTAATAATCTATTTTTGATACTCAGGGAAGCATTCTTCAGTCTTCCTGCTTCCATCTTGCAGAAACATGTATGCCAATAGGGGTCACGGGTGTCCTTGCAGATGTGACATTCTAGATATGACCTTTCAGAAGAACAATAGAATTAAATATCTGGAGCAGATGACAGGAAATATTAGGTTTCTTCTCTACAATGTAATTAAAATCCCATACTTCTTCAAAAGGAAAAACACCATTGTTTATGACATATATGTTGATCTTGTTCACCATTCATAAAATAAAAGTGAACTCCTGAGACAGATTATCTGGGAGCTTTTATTTAAAGTATCGATGAAAGACATGCCTTTAAAAACTAAAGTTGTGGAAAAATGGGGGGCTGTAAGTAAAGACTGTATAGATGATGCAATCCACAGATAAAAAGGTCAGAAACTGTAATTTATACAGACTCACAGTGGTTTTTAACAGTTTGCTCTTAAGGGAACTGTGAAAGAATTTCAATGTAATCAGATTTTATGTTTGAAAATTACATTGTTTTTTCAGTAGCAACCCTTGGTACTAAGGAGGAGAACTTGTGCAACCTGCATGTACTCTTACTGAGTGATTACAGGTCTGTTAAATTCTGTCTTGCTTCCTAAGCTAAATAGAGACTAGACCCAAAATAAAGAATTATTCTTGCATTATGAATGTTTGGGTCAGCGTACTAGGGATTTCACAAAGATAAATCTTATTTCATGGTGCATGGATTATCGTGACACTATGGCTTTCTTTATGCAGTTCATGTAAAATTTTGGCGTCTGTTTCTAAAAGTAAATAAAGAGGTTTATTTTTAAATCTTTAGTTGGTTCAAGGTACTACTGTCTTTTTCACTATGAAAATAAAGTAATTTAATGGGTACAATATTTTTTTCCTCCAAGGTGGCATACAGAACAGACAAGGATCTGCTTTTTCAAATGTGTTTCTTAAATGAAAAATAGTAGTAAAAAATAATCCCAAATCACACTCTTAATCTCTTTTCAGGAGGGAATTGACCTTGTCAGCATTTGTTCAAGAAACAGAGTGGTGTGGGTTCTTATCACTTTTAGATTAGTTCGGAAATTAAAGCATGCAGGAGACCTATATTTAATAGTCTGGTATATCCTCATGGGCATTATCTCACCTGATCCAGCTCAACTTGTAGATTTCTCAATGTCTTGAGCAAAAAAGGCCAAATGACTGCACAGTGCATATGCAAGAGATATTGAGCACTGGATGCAGGCACCTTTGAGATTGGACAGTGCATGTCTCCAGGATCCACACCTTAAAATGTCTCCAGAACTTCTATTTTCTATCTTCCAGATGCCCTTCTCCACCAATGCCCCAATAGGATGGGTCTCTGGCTCCCAGCATCCCTACCCTGCCTGGCCATGAGTTCCTAGTCCTGGCCCAGTCTTGGCCTGTGCCAATTCCAATGGTAGAGCTGATATTTGGTGCTGCTCCAGTGCCCCCAGCTGCCCTTCTCATGGCTGGATGGTTGGATGCAGTTTCAATCCCCACAGCTGCAGCACCCTGGCAGTCACCCTGCGCTCCAGTCTCAAAACCTACCACAGATTTTGCTTTCAAACCTATGTTTCATTAGTTGCCACATCAACTTTGAGCACTCACAGCATCCTCTGGATGCGAATTCTGACTGAAATGTCTGTTTTGGATCTGGCTTCAACTAGCCTGGGGTTTTTTACCCCTTTGTTCTTATACTGGTGGGGAAATGAGCTCTTAGAACCTTTTTTATCTTTCCCATACAACACGGGATTAAATATATGCTATTACACCTCCTTCCCTACATTTTGCAAATTAAAAAATTCCCCCCCCCCAACATATTTGACTGGTTTTGTTTCTTTCTGAAATTTTCAAAGTCTTCTAAAGTTCTCCTGGGATTGAAACACAAAAAAATAGAGTGCTTAAGATGTCAACAACAGGTTGAAATAGTGACATAATTATGTTGCCATTTTAATTCCTGATTCCAGTTTCAACATTTCCTAACAGGTGATTTTTTTTGTTGTTTTATTTTAATTTTTAACAATATCAAGCAATGCGGTCTTTGAATGGGTCACAATCCCAGCATCCTGAGAGACTACAATTAGCATCTGCTCAGCGTCTTCTAAGATTTAGAAACCCCAAACTGCTTGTTTTGAGAACAACTTGAATTTGGGAGCATCAAACACCCAATGAAATGAGGTGAAATATGAAAACTGGAGGACATTGGATGTCAGTGAATATACTGATGTAGAAAGCCACCCTTTTGTTATGATATATAACTTGAATAAAGAACAAATTTAATCTATGCAGAAATTTTGCCAGTAAATTTAAGCTTTACCAGAGAACATTTCTTCATTGCACACAAATATTTTTCTCTAAAGGTCTTGAAATCAAGGAATTTCAGTGAGACTAAATACAAGACTAGCAAGGATATGACAGAATTTTCATTGCTGTTAGTGACTGAAAATTCAAAGCCTTAAATAGTATTTTAGATATTATATGTTTTCCTCCTGTATATGAATACTAATTATCCAGGGTGCCAGGACAATTTGCTGTGGGAAGGTTTTCAGACCCTGATCCCAATTGCTGAGCTCCACCTCTAAACCGGGGTCATCATTTGGCTCTGTGGTCAGAGCTTAGCAGTGCTCAGAGTTTTATACTCAAATCTGGGGTTTTGGACTTTTCGGGTTTCTTGGCATGGAGATGTTGAACTGGATGATTGTGACAATTTCACATGGCTAACAGCACCAGTTGACCTGACGAGAATGCTAATTCCAGTGTAGCAGCTGCTGGAGATCAATGGCATGCGACCGTAGGAAGCCCCATTGGGCAGATTGGCTTTGGCCAAAGGTTCTAAGATGTCCTGACTCCTGAGTTAACTCATTCCCCAATCTATTGATCCCCTCAAGAATTTAGTATTTTCTTATCAGATGCAGGTCCAAGCTCATTTCTTTTACTTGATGGGGACAGATGGAAGAAGGGGAAAGGCCTTTTGTTCTTCTTCAGCATTTCTGTTCATGCAAAATTTTTAAAAAAATTGGTTTCTGCAAGATTTGGTTCAAAATATAGAAATATCATTATTTAGATTTTACTACACAAAATAGAGTATCTGAATTTTGGCCAGTTGCTGTTCCAACCATTCCCATCTTCCCTGAAACAGTCATGTAGCAGAAACAGGCTCTGAGGACAAAGGTAAAAGACTGTCTGGTGTCCACGGTGAGTCAACAATTGCAGAATGCTAAAAAGCAAAGCAAACGAACAACACCTCCGCCCCCCCCCAAAAAAACCCAACCAAACCGAAACAAACCCACAACAACAACAAAAACCCTAAAAAGCTTTCAAACAAGACTTTGACATGGCTTCTTTTTGTATTCTTTTTTATTAAAAATAGACATAAAAGATTTTTGATTGAAAAGCTGTATCAAGAACAATAGCAAGAAAGCAATATAGTTGTTTCACACAGCCATCTGGTCTTCCCAGCGCTTCAGCAGTTAGACCCTGTTAACCCTGATCTAGGTTTCTTTCTTTTTTTTATTTAACTTTCTGTTGTTGGTGGAAAGTGCTTACACATGCAGTATCAAGCCATTTTGTACAAATCTGTACTAATACTCTTAAAACCACACAGCACTCAGAATCCAGGATTAAGGCTCTAAACCAGATGAAATATATATTGGGATTCCAAACAAGTTTTCTTTCTTTTTATAATGCAAATGTGCTAATGCTCTGACCTCAAAACTGAGAAACCAAAGCCTAGATAACCATCAAGAATCTGGCAAGGCACTGTTCATTCTGTAAAGGCTCTCCAAAAAAAAGGACTGCCCCCTCCTAAATAACAACAAAGTGAGATATCAAGGACTTATATCTCAATAACATCATTTTTCTTTCATTCTAATCATAATGAATATTACAATATGTTCAGCTTACTGTCTGTTAAAACAATTTGTAATTTCACAAAGTACAGTATTTTTTAAATCTGTAGTTTCTTGAATGAAAATATTTTTAAAATTGAATACAAAATACTGAAAAATGCTGAGACTCTTTTCTGACCTGCAATAAGTTAATTATTAATAAATAATAAATAATAGCAAAAAATAGTTCAACAGTAGCTTCTACTTTTGTGATTTTTAAACATATACATTTTGTCTTTCATGAATGTATAAATTTTAATATTTATTTCACTAATGTAACAATTCAGATTTTAAAAAATTACATTATATACTCAAACCCAGCACTACAATGCTACATACAGATCTGTGTTTAGCCAAATAAAGTCCAGCTTCTTGTATATAAGACAGTGGAGATTAATAGAAAGTGCCCTTTAAATAAAAAGAAATATTGATATTGTTAATCTTTTTTTCAAGGTTTTGGTTGTTTTCAAAACTCCCCAAAAAAGGACAAAAAAGCATGCTATATATACTTCTAAGTGAAATAAATATTCCAAATTTGTTTATGGACAGGAAAGAATAAAGGCAATACAGAAGAGGTGAATGGTGCTCTAATTTGATGACTCTTTGTTTCTTACTTACAGCAAAAGTAGCTGCAAATGTTTTATATGCATTACAGTATGATGCCATAGAGCAAACACACAGTCTCACCCTGTTTTCCCTTTTGAAGGTTTGTCGAATGTTTGATCATCAAGTCATGTCAAACCTGTTGAATTAGCATCTTTGGTCTATGGTGTAGTCTCTTGTCACTGGGGTTGTTATACTCTACCAGGAGAGTGGTAACAAGAGTTCTGCTTGAGCATCTGCTCCAATCTGTCTTGTCAACATCTTTTTCTGTGGCCTGCAGGAGATGAAAAAGTTAGTGCTCACAGAGTTTGCAGATGTCACCAAATTGTGACATGCTCAGGGGTAGTGCTGCTGTGGAGGGCAACTAGGCACAAGCTGCAGGAATAGACCAGGCTTACGAAAATCAACGAGGACAATTGCAAACTCCGTCCCCTAGAAGGAAGAACTGACTGCATGTGAGGGGCTGACCAGCTGGGGAGGAGCTTTTGTGAGAAGGATGTGGGGACCTCAGCAGACCATGTGCTCAGTGTGGGCCAACAGTTTGCTTGGAAAATGGCCAGTAGTTCAAGAGAAGTGATTGTTCCACTCTACGTATTACCGATTAGACCATATGTGGAATACTGAGGCCAGCTTGTTGCTGCAATCTCCAGTTACCCCTGTCAAGGACAAGTTCAGTTTCTTCAGCAAGAAGGTAGAGCTAGGTTCTTCACGGTGGTGCAGTGCAGGGGGACAAAAGAGAGTGGACAGAAATTGAGTAGGAGACGTAAGTTGATTATGACAGACTGGTTCTACAGGGAAAACTTTTTACTATGAAGACAATATAAATATAATAAAAGGGGTGGAACGGTTTCTTAAAGAGACTGCAGTTTTTAGCCTTGGGGTTTTTCAAGATGCAGCTGGATAAAGACTTGAGTAATCTGGTCTGACCTCATAACTAAAGCAAGTTTGATGTCGAACTAGAACCTGCCTTAAGTAGCACCTAGTGCACAGTGTTCTGTTACTCTGTGATGTTACTATTTTCTACATATTTTTAGAAGTTCCTTACTAGCCAGACTAATTGTCTACTTTTTCCAGTATCCTGTTTCTGATGGGAATCAATGGCAGCTACTTACACAGAAATGGAAGAACATGGCAATTGTAGTAGTAGGGCAGTTCCAAGAAAGCATTCATGATCAGACTTTGTCCCAGGACTCTCTTTTTGTTAACACTCCACCCATCTGATTCACCCTACCACCCTAAATCTTTTCCCTGTTCTTTTGCAGTATCAAATGGTCAAGGAAGGCCTCAAGTTAAGAGCAGAATAGTGTTTGAGGGCCCAGTTAATTATACTTTCCCTATGTATCCACCACAAATCATTTACAGCAAAGAGCTACTTGTCTCAGTAGTACTGAGACATTTCATCTGATTTTCTTTGTGCACGCATAAGAGAGCGTCTGTCTTTGCAGGCGGCTATCAGCTTTCATATTTGTAAAAATTTTAGATTCTCAATACCATCAAAGCAGTCAAAACTTAATCAAAACAAGGTCTGAAAATCATGTGCACATGCATTCATCACTTAGGTGGGAAAGAAACAATTTTCCTTAAGGCAAAAATGAGATTCAAAGTTCAATGTTGGCTAAGTAAAGTGCAAATCTCAAAACTATAGGTTAATAGTGATAAAACTGATAGTCAGGCTTTGCCCTTTAGCCAGATGCACATCTATAAAGATACAGCCGATTCTTTTCTTGCAGTCTTGCCAGGGAAAGGAAAAAAATACATGACCAGAATTTAACATGCTATATGATTTTGTGAATAATCGTTCAAGCTGCCAGTTTTGGTTCCAAAACTACTGTGTGACAGCATTAATCAAGAGCATGGACTCATTTCAAGCCCAGGTGCTGAGTGATTTTAAATGCGTGAGCTCCTTGTTGTGAAGCAATCATTCCCTCTGAGGCTGTGTCCTCATCAGTCCATGAACTGTGCTCATGGTGAATTTGCATTTACTTGTCTTGATGCTAGTGTTCACATGCAAATTTCCAAGAAAACAGAACTATCTCCTCCTCTCTTTAAAGGATGCTGGCCTTGTAAGAAGTAAAATATCATAAAAACAGTTGAATTGGAGGGTTTAGCACTTAGGGCAAGAGTAATAAAAGAAAGTCAGAGAGCAGATATCCTCTGCCCCATGCACAGCCCATATACTCATATCAGACAATGGCAGAAAAAACCCTCCACATTCAAGAAGAAACTAAGAACACTGACATCCATAGAAGACTTAGGAACTTACAGTAATTTATGACCCATGCAAATATGATTTTCCAGCACCCAAATGTTTCAATTATTGCGAGATTTTTAATAGATCTTAGAAGTCAATTTCAGAATGAATTAAGGATGAGTAAGCAGTATACCAACTGTTTCTATAGCAAAGCTCAGATTAATTTTCAATTCTTAAAACTACATTCATCCATCATGTAGTTCACCTCATCCAGATTCAGTTGTCTAAAAGTTACTTGTCTTAGTTAAAGCTGGATCCCTTTACACCACTGAGGCAAAATAGACAGTTCAAGATGAGATAAATCACTTTACAGGTATGCTTATTTCTTTGTTTTGACTATAAAGTTAGCACTAAAACAATGAGCTGAAAATTACACATTTAATCTGTGTGTAATGTATTGAAGTATATATTTGGCAATTTGTTGACTTAGACAGTTTTTCCACACAACTGCTTTGATGTTTCTGTAAACTACAGGGTTAAAGAGTGCAGATTGGGGCAAAAAAAAACCCATGGGTCCGCAGGGACAAGGAATACTTTCAAGTAATATTGTCAGCAAATAGGAATTTTTCTTTTCTAACTTTTATATGTACATATTAGATGAGATAAAAGCATTCACAGCATCTCACTTAAATGAAGTTGAAAATGTTGCACTTATTTACTTCAGAATTGAAATTTCATTATCTATTCAAAACATCTGTTTTCTATTGTTATGTGAAAATTACCATATTGTGGATTGCAAGAATACTTTAACAAGCACTGACAGCAGATCTGTGCCAAAGCCGAATGCTCTTCAGTGAGTCGTGCTTACATTGGGCAGCACAGGGTAGCTGTTAGCCCATCCTCAAGTTCAGTGTCATGCTGAGAGGGGAGTCCAGCAAGAGGTTTTTTGCCACCTATATCCTGTTGTATTGGATCTGGCTGAGATGAGTTCATTTTCCCACAGCAGCCCTTGAAGCACTGTGCTCTGCACTGGTAGCCAGAAGGCAGCTGATAACACACCAGTGTTTTGGCTCCTGCTAAGTACTGTCTCAGCACTGTCTCACTAACATTCCCTCAGCATTAGCCTGGGGTGGGAAAGATCCTGGGCTGGGACACATCTAGGACAGCTGACCCATATTAACCAAAGAGATGTCCCATACCATAAGATGTCTGCGCAGATATAAAAGCTAAGTGGAAGGGGTGGAATTCTTTATTTACTGTGTCTGCCCTCCAGAGCAACCACTATATGTGCTGCAGCCTAGCTTCTCTGGAAGTGGCCAGACATTGCTTGCTGATGGGAAGTAGAGAAAAAAAAATATTTTTTTTCTCTTTGCTTGTGTGTGTAAAACTTTCACTTTTGTTTTACTAAACCACCTTATCTCAACCTATGCGTTGTTTTCCATCTTTTTTTCTCTCCCCTGTCCAGCTGAGGAGATGAGTGATAGAGCAGCTTGATGGGCACCTGGGGTCCAGCCAAGGTCAATCAAACAGAGGCGGCTTTTGTGAAAAAGAGGCTGGTTCCAGCACACCCACTGTGAAACAACACTGAACACCATTGTCAAAATTGTGGCATTACTGGAAAAATGTGAAAGGGGAGGAAGTAAGTGTGGGAAAACAGCCCTGTGGACAGTAAAGTGAGAGAAGGAGGGAGAGGAGGTGCTCTAGGCACAGGAGCAGATGTTTTCGCATATGGAGGATCATGGAAGACCACGGTTGAGCAGATATGGAGCTGCAGCCCATGATGGACCCCACACCAGAGCAGCTAGACATTACCTAAATAGAGAGCCCAGTCTGGGGCAGGGGAAAGTTGTGAGGAAGGAGGAGCAGCATAGAGGAACACTTACAACCACCATTCCCCTTCCCATTAGGCTGCTCATGGAGCTTCAGGTGGAGGAGGCTTTGAGAGAGAACTTGGGAGTGAAGGAGTGAAGTTCAGCTTTGAAATGGGAGAGGAGGAAGCAAATGTTTTAATTTGTTTTCTCACTGCACAACTCTACTTTTAATTGGCAAAGAATTAAATCAATTTTCCCCAAGCAGAGTCTGTTCTGCCCATGACAGAGGGTGGATGATTGGTGAATGATTTCCCTTTTCTGTCCTGACCTGTAAGCTCTGTCATTCCTATTATCTTCCCCTGTCCTATGAGGAAGGGGAGCTAGTGAGCAGAGGGGTGGTGTTTCTGGTCGAGGCTAACCCACCGCAATAACTTAGGGCAGATGAAGGTAACACTTAAAAAACATTTAAAAAGCTTCACCCAAATTTCCAGATACTAATGTATATTACTAGTTTCAATGCTGAGCAATATACAAGACTCATTAAAACAGTTTAGAACACAGCTTGTCCCAAAAATAGCTGTACAGGAAATTTTTAAATTGCTGTTATAACAGAATTAATTACTCATCTGTCTGTAACTAGACAAACAGAGCTCATGCAGATAGGTTAGGTGAGATACATTAGAACTCAGAGGATATTTATACACAGAATTTACTTGTGCATAGAATTTACTTTCTTTAACCAACTAGTTTTACCACTTGTAGTGATAAATATCATAGTTCCTGATCCTAGGAGAAGCAAGATTTGTTTTTTACATTATCTATTAGAAATTCTGAAATCTTCTATGAAAAATCCTCTATATGTTTCTCAGTAATTTAAGGAAAGGACCATATTAGATGCTTTAACTAACACCTAATGTTGTGCTAACTCAAATCCATTTCCTGGTTCCCAGTAAATCCTCAGTCAGCTTCTTTCTAAGGCTGTCTCTATTGCTCTTCAGAAACCTCATCAGAAGACTTTTCTCTCTCTTTTGACTAGGAAAAGGTATTTAAAGTGTTTAAGTCTCTAAATGCCTTAAAAAACCTTGGTCACACATGTACTCTTAGAAATTGAGATATCAGCACACAGAATAAAAGGAAATTAATTTTTACTATACTAAGACTTTTATATGGATGTCCAGAGGATACTCAAGTTCCATTAAGGATGTTCTCAAAGTGCATTTCTTTCAGGAGGCACTGTAAAGCTACAGTCACTGATACTGTTCTGTTTGTTATTTGGTGCAATTACTGACTTCTCTAAGCTACTGTTTATAATTTCAACAGTCTCTGAAAATCCTTTTCTAAAGTTATGTTTGCTCTATAAATATTTTTTTCAAGTTTTGCTCATATTTTAAAATTTCTTTGCTAAGAGAAGAAAAAATTTTTATGTATTAACCATTAACATTTCAGTATCAGCAAGCTGCACCAGAAAACTCTGAAAGAGTTTGTGTGAGTTATGCTCATGCAACATATGGTTACAGAGGGCAACTTTATCTTCAGCGCACTACCTCAGTTCCTCAGAACTCTTATTTTACAGTAAGAAGTCTTAGCTTTGAAGAAGAAACTACTGCTAAAAAAAATTATTTGTGTTTGGTGTCAAAGGAGGGACTGGTCTGATTGGTGGGCCAATTATTAGATTAGTTATAGCACCTATGTGATAGATCCATTACTAAAAGAGGAAAAGAGAATCTTTTTTTTTTCTTTTTTTTTTTCTTTTGAGTGATTTCCAATCGTTGTGTCCCAGATAGTGTACTATGCTTCCATGACACTGAAAGAAGCAAAATATTTGCTACAAAATATACTGAGAAACCGCATCTACCTATCTTCACTGCATATCCAATAAGATATAACGATCAAACATAAATATTTGTGTAATGTCAGAAGGCATAGAAGAGGATTCTGAAAGCGATTGTGATGAAAATGACTGTAGCTTGAAGCATTCTAAATACAAATGTAAACTATTAATCAAAATAGAAAGGAAGACATAAAATGCAGGTTGTTAGTGAGAGACTGCCAAAATACTAAATAAAGAATTTCAAGCTGAATGTTCCTTCCACACAGTATAGTGAAAACTATAAAATATCAAACATAATATGACAAAAAACATCTTCTACTACAAAAGTCAAGATCTAATATTCAAAATGGAAAAAGAGATGGAGAATCACTCTTTCAATCCAGAAAGTGTGAAAAAAGTGTGTTCTTAGTAATTAGGAATACTACTCTATGTTTCATTATTAGAGCTCATCAACTCTAAGATCAAAGCACAAGTTTTTCAGCTTTGACACATGAAGATGGAGACGCAAAATTATGGTGCACCATTTTTCTAATCTCTAAATATGGGCTACCACCCTTTTTCACCTTACAAGGGATTTTGCAGCAGTTAAATCAGTATTAGTTTAAATAATATCTATAATATCCAGATATTTCTACTTCTATTCTAAAGTTACTGCGTATTGTTTTATACTTGAGTCATTCTTTCATTGAAATTGCCATTGCACTATTTCAATTATCTGTGGGTTTATGAGTAATGTTTTCATTGTCATGAAGATGTTCTTTGATAATAGGTACTGCTTGCTGTGTTATTTGATTGACTAAATATTTACTGAGGCAATAAAAATTATATTTAAAAAAAGAATTAATAACTGTAACAATGTTTTAAAATTAGTGGAAATGAGAGCTATAGGCAGATGCTAAATGTAGTATTAGGGCTAAAACTGGACCCAGCATTATGTGTATTGTTTTTAGGAAAGATCAAGGGCTATGAAATATGACTTTAGTACAAATAAACATGGTTCCTGTGGTTTTTGACCTCTTACTACACAAAAAATTCTATACAAATCTTTGTGTCATAATATTTAAACTTGTTACCTTGATAGACTCAAAAGCCACAGATAATTGTAATGTAATCAATCAATACTTCTAGCACAGCTGAGTATCTTAAGTCTTATAAATTTAGTCAGACTTGGTTACATGTAAATGCCACAGATTTCACTTATATCAATCTATTTGTACATGACAAATGAATAATATATTTTCTTTACAGTGTCTGTTGATGATTTCCTAAAAATAAAGTTGCATGGGTTTGGTGTTACCACTCCTAATAGTATGAGACATTGGTGGCCTCTTTGCAAGAATATGGATTTGAAAGATTCACACTTAGATTAATCCCATCTTTGCTTTTAGAGATAGTTATTAAAAATATAAAAACCAATGAGTTCAGTTGTGTTGTCATGTAGAAAACTAAGTGTGAGTAAGAGGAAACACGGCATCTGCATTTTCTATAACTATAATGTACCTATCACTGCATAATCTATTTTCAAGCATGTAAAACAAAACAAACAAACAAACAAACAAACAAAAAGAAACTATCGAAGCAGTAGAAAACTACCATGATGGAAGTGGTAGAAAAAGTGTGCTTCTGCATGAGGATACTTATGTATGTACAAGCATGCAAGTAATTAAAATGGAACATGTTCTTACTTCTTTAGAACCTATTGCTCTAAAATGATATTTAGATTTGTATAAAAGAGTAATTTCACCTAAACATAAATAAACAGGACTATCACGCAATTCTTTCCCAGAAGCTAAGATTCCTAGATAATGTTTTTCTGAGATCTTTAGACAATAAAAGACATTGATGTGATGGGACCTTCCTCTGATTATTGCTCATGCATCTTCCTCTGGAAGCAGGAAAATAAATGAAAATTGGAGTCCTAACCTAATAATAGGAGCACATATTGTAGCCCACTGACACATTTCTTCCTTAGAGCTTGGTGAGATGATCGAACTAGTTCATCTCTCTCTTTGTCAGTTATTGTTTCAGGGTCCACTTTGAGCTTAAGGAAATACCGAACTTGACACCAGATAAGATTCTCTTCCTTCATATCATATTTCCCTGTGTGTTGGAAGACAGTCTTGACAAAGAAATGGGAACTAGTATCTGAGGTGATTATTTCCCAGTCATCTATTACTTACCTCCAGAGGGATCTCAGAGAACTGTTTCATAACCAATGATTCTGTTAATGACAACTTACACATATGGTGCAGGATATTTCAATCTAATTTTTCACATTTAGAGACATGAACAGAAATCTTAAAAAAAAAAAAAAAGGTTTTTTTAAAGTTTAAGGTCTCCAAGCATAAGTTTAATTCCATGCTGAAACAAAATCAAGACTTTTAAGCAGTCTACCAAAGGGACTTGTTTTCTGAGGTAGAGAGCATATATCCAAGACAGACTTGCCACCAGCTCTGTGTTTAGATGTTGGAGAGAGAAACAGAGGGGAGAAGTTAAAGCAGAGAAGGATATATGCCTTCTGTGTGTCTTTCACAACCCATTCAAACAGTCAATGATCAGGGTTGTAAAATTCATCTTTTCCAGATTCTTTCGGGCATGCTACCCTAGTTCAGAGCCTAAAATATAGATTCATAAAAATTGTATCTTTTACTTGATTTTAAAAGAAAGACCAGAAAGTACTCCTCCAAATAATTTTCAACTCTAAATAATGATTGCTCAGTGCTCATCTTCTCTCGTTTCACCTTTTGTTTCACACGAAAACCTCTCATATTGAAACCGTACTTAGACTAACGAATATTGCAGGCAAAAGAACAGAGAGCATCTGTGTGCAACTTTGAGGCAAATCATAGAAGATTGGGCATTACATATGTTATCAGTCTTCCTGAGCTTTTTCAGGGTCTATGTTTAGGTTTTCATTCAAACTCGATTCTAGAACTTCAATGCATCTGTGATATAGGAAGTAGAGCATGATCTGTGTAAAAGCAATCTAAATTTGATTTACTGACAAAACACTTGCTGAGGTAAGAAATGTCTTGTTCGAAGGTTTGTTGGCACACATATATCATTGAGTAGTGTGTGTTCAGCTTTAGATCATTTGCTACAGAGGTCTTTACTGCTACTCCTGATGGCCTTGAATTTTAAGATAGGAGATAAGGTTCATAACGGTTCTCATTTTAAGAGACTGAGATGTAGTAGCTGGTCCTCCTCAGCCTACATGTGGAGGGAAAAATTCAATATGAACAGTTGCCTGTTTCCTCAGCACAAAGAATAAACACATGCAAATAGTAGTGATGTGTAAACTTCTGTATTGTCTCCACATCACCTACCTTGTGCAGATCAGTTTACTTCTGACTCATGCAAGTTAGAAGTATAACAGACCTATGAAAAAGGATTAAAAAGAGACTGAAATAACTTTGGGGCAGAACAAGACAAAACGTAGGAAGTTCTCTGGATTATTTATGCTACTGTTAGTACTCTAATCTGTCAACATATCCAAAAAGCTTTTAACTGCAGGCAAACATATCAGCATAGAGCTCAGCCTCAGCAAAAAAATCCTACTTCTTACTTATAAGAGTTTTCCAGTGATGCCTTTGCATTTCAGTTTCCAGAGCTTGGCCGATAAACTCTGAACCATCTCTGGTTCACTTCAGTGTGCTGTATACAGGATTTATGTGGTTAGTCTTTTGCTCAGTCTTTCTGTTTGATTCTTTGGTTGAATTTACTGAAGAGTTCTTTGTTTATGGGGAAAGATTGCTGGGGGTAAATTGAGAGAATTTTTCACTTAGTAGTCATTATTGATATTGAGAATGTTAATTTCATCAGTGACTAATATTTTATACACCTCTTTGACAAAAACACTGCTTATGCTGTCAGCGGAGCTTTCCAATGAAATTTTATCTTATATACGCAGAGATTTATATATAAATTATACTAAAATATGTTATTAAAATATAATCACACAATTGCAAGAAATATACTATGTATAAGCTGAAATTATAAGTCATTATTTATAGCATATAGCTATCCTATTTATTTTATTTGCATATTTAAAAATTATTGTTATTTCCATTTATGGTCATTTGACAGCAAAAGGTGTTCCCTAAACTGTATTTCTATTAGAGATAAAATATTTTGTTTGACTTGATAAAACTTTTTTCTAAACTCTGAATTAGTCAGGGTCTGCTGTGCATATATATATGCTGATAGCTGGATCTAAGATAATAACAATAATTGTCATTTTCTGTAAAGATAATCTTTTACAGAAGCTGGAATATTGACTTAAGCACACAACTGTTACTACTCCCTGCTGGTCTGGTTATCGAGCCACAGGTCTTGTTTAGAATGCTGTCATTATGGGCAAACATTTTAGAAAAGAATATTGTCAAAAGGCTTGTCTACATTATGGATTTTTTTATATGGGTATTGTTGCACCAATATATGGTATATTTACTTGCCTTAAATCACCTATATGGATTTGGCTTGGTTTCTAACTTGTCTGAACACTGAAACAATGGAAATTCATGTTTCCCTAAAGAAGACTTCACTAAGAAACTGAAGTTTTTTTTCAGGGACCTTCACATCCCTTTTTAATTGTGGGTCCTAGAGTTGCACACAGTATTTATGCTGAGGCTGCACCGGTGCTGAGCACAGAAAGAAAATAAACTCTTTTGACAGTCTGGCGATGCTGTGCCTAGTTTTCCCTCTTGGCAGACAGGCCTGACTCATACTGAGTGTACTGTTGACCAGCACCTCCAGACCCTGTCGCTGGTGCCTCCCAGAGCGCACACTCTGCCAGCCCGGGCTAACCCTGGCACTGGGCAGCAGCAGGTACAGCTCCGTCTGCCACACACCCCGGGCTGATCCTGGGGGTTCCTCAGCGCACCTGTCCCAGTTTAGGGCAAATTCTGGGAGGGAACCTCCGAATAGGACCCAAACAACCCCTCCCCCCACAACTGGTCCGAAAAGAGACTTTTTAGAGAAAAGTGGAAAAAACTATTTATTTATTTATTTAATAAAAGAAAACNGCCCCTGACAGGACCTCCTCACCTCAAGGTCTCTCCTTGTCACAGCACAGAACAAAGGCTGAGCAGTAACTTTTATGCCCAGGTGGGAGGAAGGGAAGGAGATAAGGGATTCACCAACCAGGGTAAAGCAGGGAGTAGCCCAGGGGTGACGGACACCCTCAGGGGCCAATGTCCCTGAAAGGGAGGGGGACCCCTCTGGCTACAGCCCATCACTCGATGCCCTTCAGGGGCTTTCCAGCAGCAGGGATGGACCCCTGGGTTGATAGACATGTCCCCAGAGGAGAGGAGTGGGGAATGGATACATGGCTGTGGGGAGGGGATAAGGGGGTTACAACCAAAAATGTATAACTACAGGGGTACATGGACCGAACCACAAATTAACATACAACACAGATTATAAAACACACAGCTACAAGACCCTTTATTGTAGGCTGCTTTCAAGCCACTCCTCTCCCTTGAACTTGTGCCCAGCATTACTCGAAACTGGGTTCAGAATCTGACACTTAATCTTTTTAATTTTAATCCCATTATTTATAGGCTACTACTCCAATCTGTCTAGAACCCTCTGCAAGATGCTGCTCTCCAGGAGGATCAAGAGCAGCTCCCATTTGGTATCATCAGCAAAACTGCCAGTGGTGGACTCAACTTCTGCATCCAGACTGTTGGTAAATATATTGAACAGGACAGGCCCTAAAATTCAAACCTGAGGAACACTACTGATGATCAGTCCCCACACAGATGCAGCCCCAGTCTCTACAGCCATTTAAGCTCTGCACCTCAGCCGGTTCTTCACCCAGCACATCACGAACCTGCTTATCCCACAGCTGGACAACTTGTGTGTAAGAATGCTGTGAGGGACAGTTTTAAAAGTCTTACCAAAACCCTGTAAAACTACATCCATTGCCTTCCCTTCATCCACTTGTTTGGAGACTTAACACAGAAGGAAAAGAAGTTCATGAAGACTGTATCCTGTGGGAGGGACCCCAAGCTGGAGCAGGGGAAGAGCATGTGGAGGAAGAAGCTGCAGAAACAAAGATATTGACTGACCACAAACCCCGTTCCCAATTCTGCATTGTCCAGAGTGAGAGGTAGAAGAGTAATGACTGAAGATGAGCCTGTGAAAAAAGAGAGATATGGGAGGAAAATGTTGTTAGACTCATTATTGTTTCTTATTATCCTCCTTTGATTAATTGGAAGTAAATTAAATTAATTTCCCTGAGTTGCTCCTTTTTTTGCTGTGACAGTAAATACTGAGTGGTCTTCCTGTTCTTATCTAAATCCATGAGCTCTTCATCATATTTTCCTCCTCTGTCATGTGGATGGACAGGGAGTAATAGAATGATTTCATGGCATCTGGATACTAGCCAAAGTCAAACCACCACAGCATAAAAAAAAAAAAAAAAAAAAAATTGTTTTCTGATTGTCTAGAATGTACTATAGTACATTTCTAGAGTATAGTTAAACTTTCCTCACAGACCAAAAGAAAAGTTAATATGTCAGTCATAGGTGCATGGTTTCTTGAACTTCCTGTTGAGTATCTTGGTACTCATGTAAGAAAGTGGTAGTTATTCAGTACTACATCCTATTTAGTATGAAATGTCCTTTCTGTTTTCCTAATGTAATTCCTTTTCATCTAGCTAGTAAAAATTCTGAAAATACTCTGTCTGTATTTTCTTCATAAGGACTGAAACATATTTCCTGGGGTAGGTATTTGCTAAGAAGTTAGGCTAAATTCTTCAGTGAGTCATTCTTCACACTCATTTTAGGTCCCTAATTTATGGGTGATCCTCCATATTGTTTTTGGAGCTACTACTCTCTATTCATTTCATAGAGAGACTACTTAGACAAGAGTTTTGAATTACAGGCGTAGCTTTCAGATAGGAAAATAAGGCAATGGTAACTTCTTACAAAATCTAGGGAAGATACTGAGATCAAGATAAAGAAGCATGAGATCACTGAGTGACAGTAAAGCTTTTCCTTTGTGTTTTTGCACTTTGACATTAGGATAAAATGAAAGACAACATAAAACCCCTCAACTTTCTTGAAGGTTCTTGAAGCCTGTGAAAGTTAAGTTAATTCAGTCTTTAAGGGAAAATTTGAATACCACATCTGTCCCTTGTGTATGCTAATGATTTTGACACTTATAAATAAAATGAACAGTACAGTGCAGAATCATTGCTTATTTTTAAAAACTTCATAAAGATTTTTATTATGTATAGTTACCCTGTGTGCTTGGATGAGTGCTTTAAAATCTCCCTCAGCAGGCATTGATACAGTAGACCATAGCAGCACTTAAAAAAATCCCATTATAGCCTATTATGTCAATGAACTGTGCATGAAGAATTTCCTTGGTAGTATTTATTGGTGCAATATACCATGACAACCGTAGAATGTACGATAATGCATTTGATGGAGGAATCATAACAGTTATATTAAGATCTCATGGAAATTAAATAGCACTGTCCCATGCACTTCAACCAAAATCATAATAGCTCTAAGGTGTCTCCTGTGATCACCATGGAGGAAATTGAGAATAATTGCTACTGTGGTAGACCTGATCTTTGAATATGAGGTTTTCCATTACACATTTTTTTCAGGAAATGTTAAAAAAAATACATTTAAGTGTGCAACAATTTTTTATTTAAAACTCCATAAGCCATAAGACAGATAGGTTTTTCTTTCTATATTTAACTAATTATATTGCACCTTGAAGTATTATGGGAGTCTAAAAAACTGTATGATCTTATTGACCATGCGTGCCATAATCCTCCCTAAATAAAAAAGATGGGTAAAAATAATCCCACAAAAGCCAGGAACTACAGAGCTAAGGCTTCTTGTTCCATCTCTAATGCATTCTACATGTCTGGGAGTTGCATTTGATTTTCTTTGGTTCTGGGCAGACTGGCTAGTAAAATACTGAGCTGATTCTAGAGAAGACATTGTTAAGCCTCTACTTTTTACCCTCCTCATAAGAAGGTGGAAGACTGTGCAGTTTTCATGAAGGAGTTGCTAATTAGCAAAGTGTTAATTTAGCATACTTTCCAATAAAAACTCCTTCAATATAATCTGTTTTTACAAGAATTAAGACACAGCGTTCTTTGTCTCCACAAATGCCTTACATGGAACTCCTAAAAAGAAATTAGGTTTCCCAATCACTAGTCACTTCTGAAGCTTTCTAAAATCTGTACTGCTGTAGGAAAAAGTGAACAAATATTAAAAGGTTATATGGTTCTTCCTCATAGCCAGAGCAAGAGCCATTAGAGATGTTATTCTTTATAACAACTCCTAGAGAAGACTGCTGGAAAAGACAAATTCTGCAGTGAGATTGAAAACTCAGGCTGTTACATGAAGTTCCTCAAGTATACAGGAAAAGCTTATAAAATATATCTGTCCATATCGGAAGAAACACTAGTGATTCTGTCAAAGTGAGCATTTCCTTTCAGACAATGGGAAAAAAACACTAATAAACACTAAATGACATTTTTATTCTACTCATATAATTTTTCATGTGAAATACTGAGGTGAAATTATTCTTCACCCTTTTTTTTTTAATATCTTTTTTATTTTGTGTCTGTTGGTACTGTTAGGAGGTTTTTTGCATAAACAGCTTGTCTTTATGTTAGTTTTTTTCTCTCCTTTTCAATGGAAAGGATATTTTACAGTAAGATCTAACTTTTCTTCTGCTTAAAATTCATTTACATATCTGCAAAGTGGGTGAAAAATAATTTCATCGCTTGGTTGGTCAAAATTTGTGAGCAGTCTGTGCATGAGTAACCAAAGTCTGAGACAGTGGATAATCAGGGTGAAAATACATTTTAAAAAATAACAATTCACTAACTTTTTAAATTTAATTAATTATACATTAGATAATGGGGAAAGGCTATGAAGCAGCTAAGTACGTACAACATGTTTTGCAAAATTCACTTCTGCATTCATGTTACTCAAGTTAATCTGGGAACAAATTTATTCCCCAAATTGAAACAACTTCCTTTGATACAGCACAAGGTTTCTGTATGGAAACCACTGCTGAGAGCCTCTGTTTGTTAACTACAAGACAGTGCCTTGGGAATACAGTGATATGTTTTTTCAGTCGGAAGTTGAGAGAGCTCCCTATAGCCAGGCTTGTAGAAAAAATTCAGCCTCTTTTTAGCAGTGGAGTGTAGAAAGGATGCAGTGAAGGAACAAAAGTGTTTTTGTAATATGGTCCTTTTAAAAAACATGCTCTTTCAGAAGTTGTCAAAATAATTGAAGCTACCTCTGTAATTTGACAAAAGAAATATTTTGTTTTACTATTAACCTCTGTTTTGATAACAAAAATTCTGATCCAAAATTAATCTAATCTTTTAAATTAGTTCTTTCTGAGCAAAATCAAGCTATATATAACTTATGGTTTTATTCAAATAATCATCCAGCATTTGAAGGGGTCAAATACAATCCAAAAAAACAAAATAAAAAGAAGTTTTTTCAGGGATGGCCTCTCATCTATATTCTTAAATATAGGCCTTAAATAGATTTTTTTAAAGAATGACAATAATCCTATGTAGCACCTTTTATAGAACATTAAATAGGATCAAAATATTATCCTAAAGATTGAAAAATAAAGTAGTAATTACAGTTTAATCATCCAAGTTACAGAGTTTCTACCTGATTATTTCCACATCTTGCACCTAGTGCCTAGCACACCCCTGTTTCCTATGCCATCATAAGAAAAAAAAAAATAAAACACATGCAACTGGCAAATGGACTTGGTTTTGAAATGCTTACAGTTTTCATGTTGTTCACCAAAGATGTAGGGAGAAAACAGTTTTGTGCTGTTTGTGACTTCCTAAAGAGTTCTTGTAGAAAATTTAAGGCAAATGTTATTCTAGTTTTATGTCACATACTGTGCTCATAATAACTGAAAAAATTATTGATTTTCAGTAGGGAGATTATTTAAAACACTTATTCTATGCTTTCTGGACCAGTACTAACCATAAGCATGAGGAGCACTCTTATTTAAAATGTGTAACTTATTATATCACTGGAGAAACTGATGAATTTACAGTAACATGCTACTGACATTTGATGTCATGGCCGTGTTCCTTGTATTTAAAATAATCAAACTATTTATAAGAGTCCTACATGTAATTTTACAATAGTGTAGCTTAAAATTACTATATATATTTCAGGTCATGATGTGCTTCACCCATGGGACTCACAGTTGCAAAAATTAAAATCACATTACTGTCAGAAATGCCAATAACTCATTCTAGGTGGGACAAGGAGGATTCAAAAAACTTCCTGGTTATCAGTTTGCATGGAAGAGCAGAAAGAGGGGCATATTTCTCAAGATACAGAGGCTCTGAAATCCCCAAACACAGAGGATGATGAAGCTTACAAATGCCATCCCCTCCTGCATTTCATTTGCCTGGATATCCAGTTCTCATTCCCAAACTGACCACCACATTCCCAAACTGACACCTTCTCTTGTTTTAGGCCCATGCAGTCAGCTACACCTCACCTGCACCTCAGACTCTAAATACTCCTGATAGAGAAAATTCTCACAGTCTCATCACCCACTGCAAACATATTAACTATGTTTGCTACTGACTCACAGTATCCATTAGTTAAATAAATGCTGTGCAAGGTGAGCAGTTTGTACGACTATTGCAAAGCTCAGGACACTTGTCAGAATAATGGTTTTGCTGGTCTTCAGTACTCTCACCTCAAAAAATGTGAGACAGAATTAATTTTGACTGAAAGATCAGAAGCATTTCTTAGAAATTTTAGAGTAAAAGTGTGTTATCGTGCATTAGTGGCACAATCAGAAGTACATAGAAGACACACCTGTTGTATGAGTGAGGATTGATCACTTGTTGTCCTTCCTGCATTTCAATATAAGGACATATCAATGTACATCTAAATGTTACAGGGAATTGTCTATTGCAAGGAAGTCTATCTCTATTTCAACATAATAAAAAAGAAATGCTAGCAAGAGCAATCCTCTGTTAATTCAGTCTGCAACAGGTGTGACCTGTTTTATTTTTATTGACAAACTTTCTACACTGAACAAGAATTTATGTGTATAAAAGTGTTTTGAAACCATATCATGTGTCTCAAATTAGATTGTAGATGCTGAAATATAGCATAATACAATGCCCCACTCACCAGATTTTCTTCCCTCATGTTTCTGTGAAAGGACAGACTCAAATTAACACCAGTGAAGGTCATGAGTCACCTATTTCATGTAGTAGTATCTGTCAGGAGAGAAATTCTTCAGATAATTCAGTCTATGTGCACAAAATGTAATCTGTGTAATTTCTGACCACTGAAGTTGAAATTATGTTGAGAGGTAATTTTTTTAATGCAGACATTAATATTGCTTCCTATTAATTCTGTTAAGTGATGTGGTAAGAGAGACTCTCCAAAGATTGCTTTGCACCTTTATGTGATCAACACGAAGATGTAAGTAGAATATTGCAACTTTTTACCCTATTACTCATTTGCACATAACTACAAAAGCTTATCTATTGCAATATGCCATTGTGTGATATATTTGGTCCCTTTATTTATCTTGGAAAAATAAACTGCCCATCCTCAGACTTCCAGTTGACTAAAAGCTGCAGCTACATTATGTTTTACATTAAATGACACCAAGTGTGAATACATCTATAAAAATTTCATTTGAAGGATATCAAAATCCAGACCCTCATGGCATTTGTTAGTTGCCACTTGTGGTTTTAACTTGCTCTCTTTGAAGAGAAAGATATCATCTTTATTAAAAGGAAGTTATGGATTATTAAAGTATGCATATAAATAAAGAGAGGATAAAAGTGTTTGGTAGAGAGGGAGCTTCAGTTTTATTCTGTTTTATTCCCACTGAAAACTTGCCATTTGTTCCTGAGACAAGGGATTTCTATAATTATTATTAATAAAATGGAAGGAATAAGAGAGGTTAGCATCTACATTTTTAAGTAAACTTCTTGTCAGCCTGCTAATGAAAACCAATACGAAAATGAAACGTTTAATTCTTGAACCCCATTACAACAGTCATTAGTTCACAATCTGTAGTGAAGAAGGTATAATCAAATTTTCCTGAATGTGTTAAAATTTCTCCTAGTGATTGAATGATCATTTGTATTTCATTTTTTGAGAAACAATTTTTGTTCTTTGTTGAGTGCTCAATGTCATCTTTCCTTTTGTTAGAAAGTAAATTAAATAACTCAAAGAAGCTTTGTGCAGAAATGTTTGCTCCTTTATTCAGTCCCATAATGTTGGGAATACAGATAGCCTACTTTCTTTGCAACAGCAAGTGTAATAGCTTTGACAAGAACATGAGAAGGATAGTTGTGAGCAAAGACAAAATGCAAATAATATGGCTTAGGGCCCGGTTAGGGAGCAACTAGCACAAGTGTGAGCTATTATTACCATGTCAAGCTTTCCTATAGCCATTTCAAGCTCCAAAATGTTTATTTTGGAATTGATTTGAAAAAAGTCTGAAAAATAAAATAAAATTCGGCTACTTGCCACTACTTTGCTGATAATATGATACACGAAACAATTCTTTCCTGAATTCAGAAGAGATAGGCTTAAATTGCTTTTCAGTAGTAATTACAAAATGAATGCTTTCCCTAAACAGGCAAGACACTAATATAGCAGTGTCTTCCAAATTGCAAAATGTTTATGAAATAACTTTGACTTTTCTTTGCTCTCCTTTGAAATGACACAAAAACAACTTAGCATAAAAATCCATGGGAGTTTGTCACATAAGCTTCCAGATCCAAAAACTGTAGGACTTCAAGGGATTTAGTTCAGACTATTACTAATTTTGCATACTTCTTATCGCCTAATGTCTAAAAACAACAAAATCTGTTTATTTTTCCTCTTGTATCATCTTGAGGTAGAGATGATGCATGATGGTGGGCCTGGAGCATATCACAGTGAATAAGTACAATGGTCAAGACTTTTTTTTGCCTAAGCCTAGCTCATAGTTCAGTTGCCAGTCCCTCTAGCCAATCCCAGGGCTTTACAGACCTGCAAAATTTGCTTAGGCAGAAATTTCAATAAGAAGGAAAGGAAAAAGAAAAACCCAGGAAGCAAACAGTGTTTGTTTAAAAAAGGAGCACAAATCACATTCTAGCAGCACCAAAACCTACATTGCTGATAACGCTGCCAGTACAGAAACCAAATAATCATTTTGGGAGATGTGATTTAATTTTTCTTCCATACTCAGCTCCAAAAGAATAAGCAGAGAGAATATCTTAGGTACCCTCTTCCTCTTTATCTCTTGCGACAGAAAGCTTTATGGGTTCCTAAGCCATTCCTACTGTCCCCTAGACTGTCAGTATTGGTGAGATAGCAGAGGTGGAAGGTACACAGAAGAGTGTTGACAGCTCTGCTTGGCTGCATTATTTTTCCCCACGTGTAATACCTGCGATGTCGCATTGATATAACTTTCTTTTCGCAGCACTCCTCCATTTCCTGAGTTATACTGACTGCCCTTCAAAATCACAGCCTGGAGGTAAATCAGCGGTGTCTACAGGGCCTATTTTAAACAAAACTAGCAGAAAGATGCCTCATGAAAGCATTCTGTATGGTAACACCCTGCCAAAAATGGGCCATCCTATTCAAGAAACAAGCTTTGTCAAGTCTGACTATATTTCAAGAATGTAGAATTACGATACTTCCCTTCTTCTTGGCAAATCCTGCTTATCACAATCATCGCTTGGTGAGGTGTTCCACATTCTGTGATCCAACAGCTCAGAACTAATACTATTTTAAACTGTAATCTAAATTATAATTGCTTCAGGGATCACTTCAGATGATGATTACAGGTTGCACTACCAAAAATGAGTGATACAGGTGTTAAATTATCATGATAATGGTCTCTGGTGCAGAGAAACAACCCAGAATATATTTCAGCTCCATTTTCATAACACTTCAGAATATTCTTTTGCATGGAAGTGAGTGAATTCTTCCTGTTTTCAGAAGCATAAACAGCTGGTGACCTCCTCTCTCTCTGCATTATCATACAGCATTTTAACTTTAGTGGAGATTGCAAATAATTATCATAACAATTATATTTATTACAGCATTGCAGAGCTGATTTGGAGCTCCTCAGGTAATATGAATTATTTTTTAAAACAAAGACTTAGGGTCAGCCAACAGAAAAAAAAGCTGTGAGAGCCATCTAAACCAATGTTTAGATAGATGCATTATTTATCTAATGAACTCATTACATCTAGGTCTTTTATATAAAGAGGAAAAAGAGAGAATTTAATGAGCACTATGCTCCTGACTTATTTTTTCCAATTACTTTACTACGAGATGAATTTGTATCCAAGACTTTCTATTTTCTTCTAGTAACTACAAGTGGAGTTGAAAGTGCCTGCCCTGGATCCAGACATACTCATAAGATGAATCTCCTCCACACTGTCAAGCTAGCAGTACTTCTAAATGGTAGGCTTGACTGCAGGGTCAATCTAATCCAGCTGTGGAGAAAGGAGCACTGTTGTGGAACAGCTAAACTCCCACAAAATCAGAAGTACGTACTCTGCACTGGGTGGTTTTAGTGGGAAGCGAAGAAGAGAGATAAAGGCCCTTGTTCTGATAAATCCATGTTCAGTGTTAGCTGGCTTCACAATGTTTCAAGTGAACTGCTTTCAACACCTGAATAAGCACCATTGCCTGTGCAGAGCACAGCCACCATCATTTCACATGTTCTAACACATCTCTGCTCTATCCATACAGATAAGTTAAGTGTCTCCATGTCTCTTTTCCAGCACTGAGGTGACTGGTGTGGGATAATCCCAGTTTTTGTGCTATTATCTATATAACAACAGGGTTGCTTTCTAAACATGCAAGCAACCCACAATCCTTGCTTGGTCAAACTCCCCAGCCTGGTGAAATAAAAGGGAATACTGTCAAGTGGCCAAAACTATTCCTGAGAGTTTCCATCCATTTGGTAACAGAGAGAGACAGGCTCCTGGGGGCACTTGCAGGTCTTACTCTCCCCTGTCCAGACTCCCTTAGGGATTGCACCTACCCTGACCAAGACTTTTGTTTCAGCCCCAGCTGAACTGGCAGAAACTTTTTACAGTTGTTGTTAGACCTGCTACCAAGCAAGAACCTGAAAAGATATTTTTTGGACCAAAATCTCTCATGAGAATAAATCCCTACATTGGGTTCAGACTAATTAATGAACATAGTTACAGCTACTATTTGGTGAAGCAACAATGGAATGTAATCCTGTTCCTTATTTTCTTTCAAGAATTCTTTCAAGAATTTTTAAATATATTAACAACACAGAGGTTTAGAGATAAATCTGTTACTTGATGAGGTCACCTGCCTCACAAGTAAGTCTGTCTTTAACACTGATGAGGGACACTGGGCCACCTGGAAGCTTGTTTTGGAAGACTAGGGGTATGATAAACTTCCAGATGAATCTGAACTTGTTTGAGACTTGCTGCTCCACCCAGATGCACATGAGGCCTCATGGAAGTTATCCTAGGGTACTGAAAGAGCTTGGTGATGTTGTTGCAGGACCTCTCTCTGTCATTTTTCAATGGTCTTCAGAGTCTGTATGTCCCCATGGAATGGAGGTTAGCAAATGTTATGACAACCTTCAGGAAGGATAAGAAGGAAGACCCTGGTAATTACAGGCCGGTCAGTCTTCCTTCAGTGGTAAAATTATGCAGTTACTGACATTTACTGAAGAACACTTGAAAGACAGCACAATCTTTCGTTATAGCAAGGTTTGTGAGGAGAAAGTCCTGCTTAATAAACTTAATTTCCTTTTGTGACAAGGTGACCCATCTAGTTGATCAAGAGAAGCCAGCTGAAGTGTTGTTTTGTTTTAGCAAAGCTTTTGATACTGTCTCTCATAGAATTTTTCTGGACAAGAGGTCTATTCAGCTTAAAGAAGAGAACCGGTGACCTCATCAGAGTCAAAAACTTCCTCAAGGTAGGCTGTAGAGAGGGAGATGCTGCTCTCCTCTCTCTGGTGACCAAAGATGGGATTTGAGGAAATGGAAGGAAGCTGCACCACTGCACCAGTGGGAGTTCAGCTTGGACATTAGGAAAAGGTTCTTCACTGAGAGGACCATCAGTCAGTGGAACAGGGTCCCCAGGGAAGTGGTCATAGTCCCAAGCCTGGCAGAATTCATGGCGTGGCTGGATGATGATCTTAGCCATATGATTTAATTCTAAGTAGTCCCGCAAGGAACAGGGAGTTGAAATCATTGTTCCTCATGACTCCCTTCCAATATGAGTTATTCTGAGTCTACGCCTTAGAAACCAATATGGAAACTACACTGATGTTCTAAGACTTAGGTTTTAGAAAGCCTGAAATGTAAAAATGGGTTTCATGTTAACCATGAATTATTATAAGCCATTTAGTCCTAGTTTTCTTCTGCCAATATGAATTTCTAACAATATAATACTGTTTTGTAATACTGATATATTTGCATATTTGCTCTGAAGGTGTTCCCCTTGCTTATATTTGGCACTGAAATTTTAGGTCCCTGTATTATCCGTGAACAAGGTGATGTAATAATACCAATTTAATTCTTCAGAGGACAGACATAAAATTGAGTGTGTTGCTGTCTGTGGAAGTGTTTATCCAATTTAAGCTTATTCTCACTGAGGTCATTTCTGTCTATTGAATAGCTCATAATGCAGAAAGCAAGACAGACTTAATAAGGGAAAGAAAGAAGATTAAACAGAAAGAGAAGGATTACTTAAAGAAGATGTTCTGTGGTGAGGAGGAAGCTTTGAGCCTTGTAAACTGTGAGCTTTGATTTGCAACTCAGCACACTGCACTCATATCACATATGTACGTGAACAAATATTGGTACCACTGAACTAGTGGCCATCAATATGTTCTGACTTCACAGAACACTCAGTAGTAGAACTTATAATTCAGCTATTTTCAGAGTAATAGCAAAAGAAATTTAATCTTTAATTAAGGAACTTCAAAGCACATCTTTTCTTCTAATAGGCAGCACCTGCAACACATGGAAATGATTTGTTGGGATTACTAGATTTTTCTAATGTTACAGAGACAATTGACTGCACCCATATGCACATTTAATGTGTCTTTCAATGAACAAATACATAGAATTTGCAAGGTGATTCGTTCATGAGAAATGAGGGAAAATGTTCAGTAGTGCATTATAAACACAGTCAATGATTTCAGAAGAGCTCTACACCAGTGCTGGACAAAATAAAGATTGCAGATTTAATGGCTTTGGCCTGCAGAATATTTAACATAAAACCATTTGGAAAAAATTTCCTCAATGGCATATCTAGATGGTACTTTTGTCTTGAGATGGATATCATAATCTTTTTCATTTCTGTAAGTATGTGGGTATGCCATGGAATGTTAAATTTTTTCATCCAGTTTCTGACACCTGCACAAATAAAATACAGTATTCACTATTTTTATTCTGTTATAAGGAAAACAGTTGGATTAGTCCAGATTTCTAGATCTAAATCTGCCCAGTGACAACATAAATTATAGCACTTGAAAACAACCGTTGCAGTATGTTTCCTCAGACTGCATTCAATGTAAGGGCCTGGTTACTATTAAGGATAATTTACTTCCGTAAGATTTTGAAAGCAGAGGAACTCCCATGACAGACAAGAAAAATGGGAACAATAGTGTGTTCTGAATTGCATAGCATTTACCATCCAGTACACCTAAGGGCCATTAAAATTCGCATTAAACCTTAAACAAAATTTCTATGAAGTAAATAGTTTTATTATTCCTACTTTACAAATGAAGAAACTGAGGCTCAAAAAGAACAATTAATTTTCTCAATGACACGAACAAATTATTTCAACAAATCAATACAGACCCATAGTTTGAGCTCATAAGTTTGAATCTTATTTCAGCATGTTGAAAAATAAATACCACATGCTTCCTTTCATTAAATTGCACCCTGTATTATTGTTGTTGTTGTTGTTTTTGCTGTTATTAGAAGGGAAAGGAAAGTTTATTAGCAGAAAAGTAAGGTTTTCTCAATTATAAATAAAAAATTCTCCGGAAAATCATCAATGATAAAACTGAAGTCGCGACACAGGACTGACACCCCTGAAGCTACATCCAAATATTCGGGAAATTCTAGCATACTATTTGTTCCATCCTGTAATAAAATATGAGCATGACACACAGGTACAAAAGCCCCAGTTTATAACTTAATTTTCATTTTCCCAAATATTCTTGCAAGTCATCCAGCAAATGGTTGAAAGCTAAGTTAACAAATCCTGCAGGTCAGTATGGTTTAGCAAGGAGAGGAAAAGATAGAAGTGGAACAAGTAATACTTTTGCAATCCAATTTTCCATCTTAAAGGGAAGGATGCTAGTGGCCAGAAGCACTGCTCAGAGAAAAAGTGATCTGCTACACAATATTCTGTACACCCTTCTTGGACACTCTTTGTTTGCAGTAAGTGGGAAAGATTAGGAATTGATCTTATAAATCAACAACTGAGACTCAGAAGTTGCAGTAACCTTGCAGACGGATGCTTTCTAGGATCTTAGCTCACTCCTCCAAGAGTAGGCATTGGCATTTTAATGAAACGTTAGATAAAGTCTCTCTGTAGAGAGACCATCACAAGCTGAAGACAGACAGAATATGAAAAAGCACTGTGCAAGTTCCCAGGGCAAAATTGTCAATGTGGCTTATTCCTGATTAGTAAAAGTTTTCATTTCAGCTCTTATCATCAATATAAATTGCTAGCTATCCTCTGTAACTCCAAGGAAAAGCTGTATTTAATTTACTAACTCTGTATCTGCTTTCTTTCTGGTCATCTCCAGAAGTTCCATCAAAGTCTTAGTACTGACGTTAAACAAATCCTCACATATAATCACATAGATATCACATATAAGAAATATGTTGTAAGTTGAGTTGTATTTGAAAAAACATATAAAGATAAAACTTTTCCTTTGAGAGCCTTCTGTTGTCTCTGAATGCAACAGCACATAGCGAAGAGGATGTTCTTCACTTCATAAAATAAATATTTAAATATCTAATATATTTAAGAGAATACCAGTCATCTAAAGTGTCTAAACAATAATTTTTATCAATGCAAGCGAATTTGGTGGCTTTTTTCTTTTCCTGGTTCAAAACCTGGTGAGGTTATTGGCCATTTCTGGCATGACCTGTCATAAAAATTGCAGATGAATTTAATGGGTTTTTCTGCTTCCATGTGAAAGGACAATTTAATAGAATTTAAGTATTTCAAACTCTCAACACCAAAGTCATTTTTCTTTTTTATTGTCTTGTGAATTAGTCAGAATTTTGTCCACTTTTGTAAAACAAAGATGCATCTTACACATTTTTTCATTGACTTATACTTGCTGAGTACTCTCTTTCTTATCTAGATGGGTATCTGTGTGCCTTTAGTAATTGTTTCGTACGACTTCATTGACGTGCTTCAGCTGAGAAGGCAATTCAATACTTTTTGTGATTGACACATTGTATGGATTTATTTACTCACAATTTTTTGTTCTTTTCCTTATAAATGATTTTAGAAGAGTCACTGCTGACCTAAATGCTTATTGCTTTGTTTCTGCCCCATTTCTTTTATCACTGTGCCCACTCCATCCATTTATGGTGCTTCATAAGGATGTTTTTATAATAGTTTTTGTAATTTATTGCACTTACTTTTATCATTATTTTTTATCATTAATTACAATTATTTTTAATCCTTTTTACATTTTTCAAATACCCCTTTTATACTTAGTTTAAGCAAAGATGTACCAGGGTCTTGTTTTATGAAAGCTATTTGTACTGCCAATGACTGTTTTCGCTATTCCCACTATTATGTACATAGCTTGCTACAGATGTTTATTAAAAAGGCACTGATATTTTCTGCCATACATGGGAAGATTATATATATAAAAACATAACATAACATATAAAACATACATTAAATTATGTGAAAAAAAATCTGGTTTTATGTGCATCTGTGCTTGGTGTTTCTCAAGCAGTTTGTACAGTTTTCCTGTATGTGAAAATATGTATGTTGCATGATATCTGGCTCACCACCTCCAAGAAAAATACACTGCACATCAAATAGTCTGCAACAAAAATACAGTAGTTTACAACCCATGTCAACAAATAATACCTTCCTTGGGGCATGAATGTCAGAGCTAGAGCAAATGCAGTTTTTATTCTGTAAAACAAATGCTTTTAAGCATGTCGCACATCCATTTCTATATAATTAAGAGAAACAAAGCAACACAAAATTGTGAACATTATGAAATGCTAATTAAAAGTAATAGACACAAGATAACAAATCAGCAATTCAACACCATTTTTGTGCTTTGAACTAGTTGGTGTTGTCCCTCTAATTAATACCATGTCATGCTTTCATGCTTCATGTATCCAATTGCTGTGCCAAGTCTTCATCCATTCAATCACTTCCCTCAGGGGTTAACAATTTTAGTCTCAGTGTATTTTGAATCATAGTGTTCATATTCTCAATTCAAAAGGCATTTTTTTCTTGCTTTCAGTTTTATATGAGCTAGCTGCCTTTTTATCTTTAACAAGATAAAAGGATACCTGTGTTTTTGCTGAAACTATATGAATTCCTGAAATCTTATTTTGCTAAATCATTGAGCTAATTTTATTCACATACTAGCAAGTGCTTTGGTCAGAGACACAAATATTTGCAGGCACACATGCAAAGTTGTTCTAACAGTGTTTCAACAGCTAGAAAAAAAAAATTCCTTTTTACACTGAAAAGATAAACATTCTAATTTTACATTAAGTGATGGAATCTTTGTCTGTCCATTAACCTGCATAAGAAGGTAATTGTTCAAGGGTTTATGCACTCAATGAGATAAAAATGTAACAATATGAAACATCACAAGATGATGAAAATAGGAATTTAAGCAGGCAAATTACAGAGGTCAATGAGGACATAGGATTATGTCATTCTAGCACCAAACTGAATGTTATCTCAATAAGAGCATATGAACATAATGCCCACCAGAAGAGAAAATCCTGATCCTCATTCTCTTGTAAGGAAGCAAAAGCATGTTCTGTGTGATGTTTTCCCATGGGCAAGCAGGTATTCAGCCATCCCCAGGAAAGCAGGGCTCCATCATGTGTAAAGGTGACTTGGAAAAACAAATGCCATCACTTTGGAAGGCCCTATCTGTCTTCTTCTCCCTCTTCTTCCCCTTGCTTTATATGCTGAGCACAATGCCATATGGTCTGGACTACACATCCCTTTGGTCAGCAGGGGGTCAACTGTCCCAACTAAGTCCCCTTCCAACTTCTTGCACACTCCCAGTCTACTCACTGGTGGGGTGGGGTAAGATGCAGAAAAGGCCTTGACTCTGTAAGCACAGCAGTGACAAAATTGTCCCTATGTTATCAACACTGTTCCCAGCAAAAATTCAAAACATAGTCCCATGATGGCTGCTATGAAGAAAACTATCTCAGCCAAAATCAGCATATGATTCAAAAGTGGTAGGGAGTGCACGATATAGAGAGCAATATCCAGCTGAGTAGCAATGCATTGTGTCTTGTTGTGCTTTAGAAAGTTCAAAATAAAAGAAAAAGGCACCTGGAAAATGGGGACAGGTAGATATACAAGAGGAGGAAAGACAGTTGAGGGAAAAGAATCAGTAGAACTAGGACACCCAGAGGGAGAGTCTGGTCCACACAATTCTAGGCATCACACCAATGAGAAATATCAAAGCAGACTTCCCTTTATACCCTATTGCATCAAGTCACCCAGTATTCCTGGCTTTTAAGGTGGTACTGTCAGATTGGAAAAAAATCTTAGGATGTATATGTCACTGTATGCTCTACTCCATGAATTCATGCGAACATCTATTAAAATATCTCTCTTTTTCTAAACACATACATGTATTTATATCTGTATATATACATTTATACAATGGTGCATACATAATCAGCTTTCTCTCAGCTTCTGTGGAGAGCAATTCCCATTACGAAGGGCATCTAAGATTAGAAAGGCACCTTTCTCTTACCATTAACTGTGGTGAATATAGATTACTAGTTTTAACTAGATACCTAACAATTTCATAGTTCATATTAGTTGCAAGCATATAAACTGAGTTCTGACTCTTAATTAGGCAAATATTTACACCTGTATTTTTACTTAAATAGTTATGAAATAACAGTTCTAAATTTCTGCTCAGGGTGAGGAATAATTGTTTAGGATTAATGCACTTGTACTGGTTTAAAATAGGAACCAGAATTCAGAAACGTAAGCTATAATTTCCATTCTTATACTGTAGTTCAGAAACATAAGCTATAATTTCCATTGTTATACCGCAGTTCACAAATAGATTTCTTCTGTTGCATTAAAACTGGTTTTGTATTAAAAGTGTAAAAATCAGCTATAGTGGGTTTTGGAATTTTTTAGTGGAAATCAGATCCATTTCTTGTATAGCTATTTTTTCCATTTATATGCCTTTTTAGTAAAACTTGGGGTTTTTTTCTTTACTTTCTATTTCTGAATATAGTGCAGAAGTCTAAGTGCATATCTGGTATCATACACATTAAGAAATGACCCTACAAAGAAGTCATCATAGCATAGGAAGAAGTACAGGCTATATATAGTTGAAACAGGACCATGATAACACTGAGATCAACTCTTCTGTACAATTCATCAGGTTTTATGATAAGTATGTTAGAAATCAGTTGTCAACTGATACAGATTTTCCAATGAGGACACGTATAAGTCATAGTTAAAAATCAAAACTAAATGGAAACTGAGCAGAAATAATAAGACAAAACTTACTGCTTGAACTGCTAATTGCTACTACCACTTAAAAAAAAAAAAATATGGCTGATAGCAAAGATTCTGCCTCCTGTTTTTACACCTTTATATGGGAGCCCTACTGAGAGATGTGCCATTTTCTGAGCACTGAGAAGGATAAGGAAGGGATAAGTTTGTAGTGGCTTGACACAGACAACTTCAGTGAACGAAGGAAACAAAAAACAACACCAAATAATACACATGCAGTGCCCATAGGGCTCTCCCAAAGGCATTGGAAAGAGTAAAATTCACAGACACTTTACCTTGATGGTTAGCAGACAATGATGGCCGACTGTTGACGGCGTGATGCAATAGAGAAAACGGTGTATTTCTGTTTAAGATTCACACATCTGCATTAAAGGGAAAAGTTTGTACTACTGTACCACTTTTGAATCAATATCTGGCATATGTAACTGAGTACAATGCAGACAATTCCTAAACAGCTTTCAGAGTGTCCTACAGTCCACAGAGTGAAGAGTTGCAGCTGACAGCAATGTCAAATTGGGTCCTTAAAGCAGAACAGTGCTGTATCTGCAGTAACCAGCCTGGCATCTTATAACGCAGATGTAATACCAGAAATGTGCAAGATTAAATATGGAGCTGAAAACTTTCATTTTTATAATAAAAGAATACAAATATTTTATGTGAAAAAAATTAAGTGCCTGGCAGATTGAAGTACTTCATTTGAAGATGTTTTAAACTGAAACAGAGTTTTGAGACAATGATATAAACCCATTTTGTCTTGGCTCTACTGCCCTGTTTTATTGCCGTCACCACTTTATCACATATGGATGCAGTAGCAAAAGCTGAAGACCAGATGAAGCTAAACTGATGATGCAATAAAGATAGGAGCGAATGATGGGTTGAGATTCCTGTATTTCAACTGGTGGTAGCTTGTCAGAAAAGTGAATGCCACACCCTGACAGAAACAAAGTTTTTCTTTAGATTTGATTGTAATGCTTTTATGTTAGTTTATTTTTTAATAGCTTGCCATAAAAACCCAAGTTAAAATAAATGTGTTATGCAAAGCCACAGAGACTTCAAAACAGAATGGAAGCTGTTTATATAACAACTGCAGCAAAATTGAGAATGCATGTTGAGTCAAATGTATCAGAACAGGAGACAATTCTTTTTTGTGTTCAGAGAGGCTTGAAAAAATTTTTGAATTAAATGTTCAAGCATTTGCACAACAACAAATCATTCTAGATTTTAGAAATGTCTGAAGCTATTATTCTCAGTTCTGCCCCTCAAATTACCCCAATTTCTGTTTCATTTATGTGCATCAATGCCCTGCAAACTGATAGGGGCAAAACCAGCTTCATTTCACTATTTTTTTAGTCTTTATTCTACTCAGCCTCATTGCAACCAGATGGCCAAAAGTTAAATACAGCGGAAAGCAAGAATACAAGTTTATGCAGTCACTCTGTGACGCTCATGCCTGTTAAATGGGTTTCCTCTTCCCTGGTTACCAACTCTCAGACAACTAGAAATCAATTTTGAGGATATGGGTACATGCTTATCTTTACAGGTTGTCATAATCACCACTAAATTCTGCAAATTTTTTCTCAATGTCAGTTTTTTGTAGGTTGAGAAACAGTCTAACAGAGTCAATACTACATTCAAAGTCACAATGGCTTAGGTAGAGGATCACTGCTAGAACTTGCAAATACTTATTTTACAAATGGTAATTCACAATATTACAGTTGAAAAATGTAGCCTGTTGGAAATTTCTTGTATATACTTTAATAGACAAATTTGTCATGAGTGCTTCCCAAAGAGCTACAAAGATACAGAATTGAAAATGCATTTCTTAACCCTGACCCCCTCTTCTCATTTAAATCTGCTTTACTCAGAGTTTTACTTGCATTCTAGATTTAAAAATTCCTGGGAAGAGATTTCATCCCATCAGCACTACTTACACACTGATAATTTGACCAGAAAAAGAAGGAAACCAGTCATTTAGTCACACCAGTAAACATTTTAAAAATAAAGAATAGATGATTCTGACAAAGATACAAATAATAAGTCTTAGGAAAAAAAAAAAACAAAACAAACAAAACCACAAAACAAAAAACCCCAAACAAACCCAAAACAACAAAATATGGGTGCAATGAGGTGTTAAATTCAGTTGGGTTATTTGACCTTTGTTTTTGATGGTAGACTTGGCAGTCCATGGTACCATTGTGAACTCTTTCTCAATGTCATGGATTAGAAAGAGTTACCAGGAACCTACTTCTGATGTCAAAGGGATCCCTTACTCAAAGAGAGACTTACCAATTATCCTCCAACTGATTCTGAATTTTTTTTCCTTCATATAAGAGCTGCAGGTCACAGACAATCTGCATTTCTAATAAGAATTTAAGCATTGTAAACCCTACTGTGTTTTTAAATCTAATTTGGTTTTTAAACAGTTCGGAAAATTTTTATATTTTAGTCAATATATTTGGGTTTAAGCTTAACATTGCAGACATCTTGCCTATACACACACTTTCTTCTCATCTCTCCAAGAAAAGATCCTCACAAAATCACATCCTAACTGTATAACTGTGACGAATTCTTTACCATTGAAATATGGGTATTCATGACGATAAAAGGTCACGACTTCTGACAGATAAACTAAGCCTGTTGATCTATTGATTGAGAAAGGATGGAGATGTTGAGAAAACTGTGATAGAGAAAAAATACAACTTGCCCATCCTTGTGAGATACTCATCTTGTGGGCATCCTCATCTCCAGCACAGCCATCTGTGCTTTTTATTTACAGCTATTTCCTTTTGGTCACTGTAATGTAGTTTCCAAGTGCATTATTTTATCACTAGCAGGGGCCTTCTTTTTCCAACATGTGGACCATACTTTCAGAAAGTGATTATCTAATGGATACTTGCCTTATCTGTGATCAATTACAGCCTTAAGACAGCAAGTTTCTTACAGGGATAAAGAGGTTAACCAAGTTCATATGCAATTGAGGTATACATGTTTTATCCTTGTAGAACCAATTAGCCATACTGTCTAATTCTGTTCATTATTTAATCCCTCACTCCTATCGACTCTACTTCCTTCTCTTTCCTTTCTCCTCATATCCTGAATCTGCACCATCTAATCTCTGTCTCCCTTTCATTCTGTGTATATTTTTTTTTCTCTCCCCAATTGCAGAAGTGGAATAAAAATACCTTTTTTTTTCCTCCTCTCTATTATTCCATCTGTGTTATGCCAGAGCTTCTGATAAATGAAATAGCTGAATACATGGAGGATAAAAGGCTTAAAGGAGGCCTTCTTGCTGTGCAGTTCTCTGCATAAATATGCTTTAGAATACTTTTTCTCTGAGTGTTTATTTAAAGATAATTTATTTTATTATTAAGGAAACAAAACCATCAAACCTGCATTTTCATTACTCTCAGTGATTTTATCTGAGTCTTCAGACTACAGGTAAGTACTGTGGCAACTCCAAATATATAACTAAGTAATTCAAGATAAATAAAGTAATGATTCTCTCCCAGTTTAAAGTGAGATTCCCCTGAGTTCAAATCAGAGCAGGAGTCTATCGCAGCTGCTTTGGAGGAAATAATCTCTCCTCACTGGTACCCTGGGGAGACACATCAGAGCAGCTCTGTAAGCTAGTGAACCTAGTCCCTAGGTTCACAGAACAGGTTCTGCCCAAGGCATGAGCAAGCTCATGGGTCAGGCCCTGGAGCTAACGGCTGTGTACAGTATGAAAGCAGAAGTATGAAAGCAGGGGGACGTACCGCATGGTAGTTCTTCAATCCTAAGGAAAGGGTTATCATATAGACTCGCAGACTATTAAAATGAGGTGAGCACAAAGGATTTCCTAACACAGTACAGAGCTCTGCCTCAGAAAAAATCCCCAATGGTTTTGCTATGGATTTGTCAGAGGGTGATCATGGCTAAAAAAGATCTAAACCAAGCAGAAAAGATATCTGGCAAACCCATTGTAGAGGAATACTAAGCAACAGACAGAGCACTGAAACAAATGAGGTGAGAATGATGTAGAATTTCTTGATGCATGCCTAACCCAGCTGTGTGATACCTGTAGAGAGGGCCTGATGTGTTTTCATCACTTCACTCTCTTCACACTTGCTTTGCAAACTCTAGCCTCAAGGCCTGTCCCTTGGAGCTCAAGCATTGAGGCACACCCCTTCTTTGAACAAAAAGACTTAAAAAAATGTAAAGAAAGTGTCAAGTGTATCTCATGGATAATAAAAGATCAAAAATTAAAGTATGTTAAAACAGTTACTATGTATTGATTGATATTTACAGAATCTTTTTATTTAATAATTAGGCTGCATATGTGACTCTTGAAACCTCTATTAAAAGATTACATTTTTATATAAAATCATGCTTTTTCATCTCATTTAATTGTATGTGAGTAGACAAGGAACAATAAATTGTTGACAATTTTAATTCAAACAAAAGTACTTTTCCATAGCCACTGCATGCCAGCTCATTTGTATCCCTTCCCACTCACTCATAACACAGTATGATACCACATTCTGGGAATTAGTTATACACATGATACAGCAGAATATATTCCATAAGAATATTGGACAAAATTTTGTCCTCACCACTTCAGTCATGGGTAAATAAGAGAATAGTTTCATCTGGTGTATTTGTCATTGTGATCAATGCCATTATTAATCATATCAGGAGCATTATATTTAATTTGGCTTCCACCCAAAAAGTCCTTCCTTTCCCATTTGTTAACTGTGTTATTGCTGGTCATAAAATATTCCTACTTCTTGCTGTCTTTGCTTTGTGTGGAAGCAAAGGCTCTGAGGTGGCTCTGAAATCTACCAAATCCATTGTGGTTGCATCCAACAGAGCTGTGACTCCACAGACTTGTCCATCGAGCACAGGCTACAGAAAAGGATGCTAATTAAAAGCCCACTGCAGGTACAAACCTTGCTGTACAGGTGTGAAAGAGAAGAAAATTCACATCTATAGTTTCCCACTGAAAACATACTTTGTATGAGACTGGGAACTTTAAAAAAAATTACTATATAAAGGGGACAGAATGTGTAGAAAATGTGATTTAGAACTATATAGCCATAGAAATATTTTGGTTGAAAAAGACCTTTAAGGTCATCAAGTCCAGCCACTAACAACACTTTCAAGCCCTCAGCACCATGTCTACACATCTTTTTAATATGTGCAGTGTTGGTGATTCAACTACTTCCCTGGGAAGCCCGTTCCAGTGCTTGACAACCCCTTCAGTGAAGAAATTTTTCCTAATATCTAATCTAAACCACCCCTGGCACAAGCTGAGTATGTTTTTTCTTTTCCCATCCCTTGTGAGAAGCAGAAACACTCACCTCACTTCAACCCCCTTTCAGGTAGTTGAAGAGAGAGATAAGGTTTCCTTGTCAGCCTCCTTTTCTCCAGATTAATTTACAGACTGTCGTAAATCAGGAAAAATATGTCCAGAAGAATATTTAGCTTCTCATCCTTCTGCAACACACAGAATTTAATATATTTAGTATTGTACATATAACAAAAAATACATTTGTCTACTCTTTTTCAGAAAGGAATTGGATTTTTCGATCCAGAACTAAAAGAGTTGATCTCACCTTTTGAGTTTATTCTGGGTAAGCCTCTTCAAAAGCAGACTCTTCAAGATTCTCTTGGGAGAATTGTCTACAGGGATAAGAACAGTTCAAAACTCTCTGAGAACTCCAGGAAGACAGAGGTGATCTAAGGAAAGTCTATCAGCATCCTTTGACAAATGAGGGAAACTAAGCTGTCCTAGGCCATATCTACCTAAATGTTGTACAGTGCTTTCTAGTGTGGGACATTTTGGTCAAAACATTCATCCTGAAATATGGGAGTGGTGTTCTTTCTCATAATATAGTGACCCATGTCGTTACAGCATCCATAGATGAGGAAAAGCAAAGATAAGATATCTCCATTCAGGAATAAAGGCATAAGGTTTAGTGATATGGACTCAGATCTGGCCCCATGTATCATGATTCCTCTCTCAGGTGTACTTTGGAAACTTCTTTCACCTAAATACATGAATTAAAGCACTGTGTCTTGCAGTACAGCAGTTACAAGAAATAGTGTTGAAAAATATAAGTTGGTTACCTGATCAAGAATGAATGCAGCATGAAGGCAGTTATGACAATGAATACTTGAGAGAAAACAACAAAAACCAGGACCCTAGACCAGCCCCTACATTAACAACATCTACATAAAACATCAGATCTCTTCATAAGTCCAGAGACACTTCCTTTCCTAGGAGAGGGAGCTAAACCTCTGGGTGATGGTCTCATAGAGAGAATGGATGAGCACAAACAATAGTTGAACCATATCTTCATGACCTGGATACTCAAGAGAAAAAGATCTCACCAGGAGGAAAGACCAGCAACAGAGTACCTTCTTCTCACCATTTTATTGGCAAGATATATTGCAGGTGATACCTTTAACTATTATTAATTTCTATTAATATTTTATAAATTTGTTTTTGTTTTACTATATCCTTTCATCCTATAAAAGGCTGGGGGTTTTTGAATGGATAAAGAAATATTTTCTCTCTTGGAAAAACAAACAAAACAAAATAATACAAAAACTTAACAACCAGCCAAAAAACACTAAAAAAACCCCAAAAAACAAAAACCCCAAAACAAGGAAAAAACCCACAAAAACTAAAACAAAAACAAACAAACAAACAAAAACCCAACAACCACACACAGAGACAAAAAACAAAGGCTACTTTAACTTCTTACATCTGCTGGTGAGAACAGAGGCTTCTATTACTGAAGTTTTTCTATTATAGACTCCCTGAAAGAGGCATTTTAGTACTGAAAAACCCCTGTTGGAATTGTCAAGAAGGTTTAATTTAAAATTTTTTTACATTATTTTGTGAAGCATTACCTTCAGGCTTTGGATCTTGTTAAGAATTTCTCTTCCAGTCTAAAGAACCCTTTGATATTTCAAATTGTCTATTTGTGTAAAAATTTATAAAGAAGGATGCGACTGCTTTTAAGCCGAATATACCTATTTCATACACAAGATTAACTTCCAGATTGGCAGCCTGAGGAGAGATTTTATGCTCATTTTAAACTTAAACTACACAGAATTAAACTGTTACAGAGACAACCTGCAATAATTAGCTGAGGGATCTTGAGGTGGCCACACAGATCTGTGTCCTGTTCCACATTATTTTGCTGCTGTCATAAAGGTAGACTTGAGATTTCCCCACTTCCAGCAGCTTGTTCCTGTTTTCTCGCTGCTATTTGCCATTCTATTAGTAATATCAATACCACTTTTTGTGGCACTGAAATATAACTGGAACTATTTTAGTACCCTTTGTTAAAAACCCCCAAAATTAAAAAAAAAAAAAAAAGAACAAAAAAAAACCAAACCCAGAGATCAGCACAAATATAAAATGAGTATGTGGGAACAGGCATGAATCTCATGAACAAAGTCAAATTCCACAAGCAGTATTATATTTGGTGACATCCTAAGATGCAGATTCATGTTCCGGCAGCACTGAAGATTCCAGGATAACATTGTCATCTCAACTCTTCGAATTTTCCAGTGATACATGTTGAGCACTGGAAATGCAAAAAGAAAAAAAAAATGTACATTACTGCAGGTTGTACACTGTCCTGTTGTGGTAGGTTGACATGGACTGCCCTTTCTTCAGTGTGCTTCCCCAAAGTGGCACCGTCTTGGCTGAGGGGCCTAGCCATGCCCTGTGGTAGCTCTGCTGGTCGTGGCTGGACTTGCCTGTGTCTGGCACCAGAGTGCCCCAGTCTGTCTTCACAGGGGCCACCCCTGCAGCCCCTTTGCTGCCAACATTTTGTCACCACCAAATAATACATTTACCCATAAGCTAGTGGAAGAAAAAAAATAAGCAAACAAGGAATTAAAAAAAAAAAAGATATATGGAAAAATTGGTTGGGAGGGATTTTCTTTGTTATTGCTAATTGATGCCTAGCACTATACTGTCAAAAATAGTTAAAATAGTGAATTGAGTGTAAAGATTTGACAGGTCCAGAGGTCTGGAGTTATTTCACGTATTTTTTCACTCTGTCTTGTTAGTAACGCCATTACTTTTGTCTCTTGTGCAGTGCTAATACACCATTGACTCCTCATAAAAGGATTCCTTTCTTTATTACAAGCTTTAATTGGTTTTAGGCAGAATTGTGCTCCCTGTCCTATGTAATTCTGGCTTGTGTTAGCTGGTGGATATGGATCCCAGAGAGCCACTGCATGGTCTGTACTCTAACAGTCATCAGCAGGAATAGTAAATTTGACTTTTGCAAGTAAATTCTGCCTCCTAATTGCAATAGGCACTGTTATTTAACTGCAATCACAAGACCAGAGGAATAAGGATTAGGATAGTTACTCTGGACCTTGCAAGATAAGTTGCATATTAATTATTTACAGTAGAATAGAATTGATCTCCTTCACTTACTAAACTCCAGATATTATAACTCCTCAAATCACCTGGGGTAAGTTGGAGACTTTATCTAAGGGAAAAAGCCTTATGAAGGACAGCCTGGATGGGGCTTTGAGCAGCCTGATCCAGTGGTCATATCATTGCCCATGGCAGGGGTATTGGGACTAAATGATCGTTAGGGTCCCTTCCAACCCAAATCATTCTATGATTATATGATTCAATGACAGCAGTAAAGTGTCTGCCACCTATAATTTGGATTTTTTTTCTCGTTTTCTAGACTTTAAATATAAACCTCAGCTTTGCAAAAACATCTTCCTCCTGCTTTTAATGTGTATTGCATTTCCAATTCCTTTTGCCATAAAAATAAATTTGGCATTACACAGCTCTTCTTTTCACCTTTATGGATCAATTAGGTTATGCCTCTTCTGTGTTCCCAGACAAGTGCCAGTTAAGCAATTTCCAAGCAAACAGTAGTTAAGAGTGCTTGGCATTTTCCCCAGGTATTGCTAAAAAGATAGATACAGAGGACCTTAAGAGAGATGAAGTGGGGTTAAATCTCATCTGCCTACAATGAAATATTTTGAAGATAATGAGGGGAGAAAGCTGATGTTAGAAATTTACTATTCATTATCCTAGTGATGAATTAAGTAAAAAATAATAAAAATACAAAGACTTCCTGTCCTATAGAACAAATCAAGTAATCAGAAAAATCCCAGAGGTGAAACAAAGATAATAACTGATTCCAATCTACTCCAGTATTTTCTAGGACCCACAAAAGAGAGGCTTAAGCCTGGCCAATATTAACATTTGAACTGCAAGAGTTGGCCAATTTAATACACTTAAGACTATTTATTAAAGCTGTATGGAATTTTTCAGTGAAATTTCTGAAATATCTCTATTGCCCTAATTGTAGTTCCATTCCAATGATTATTTAATTATCCATACAGAAAGGAACAAGCTAGTATAAATGAAGAGAGGATACTTACCCCTACAGGTAGTAAAAATCTGCTATGGTATTCATTGGGCTATAGAAAAAATGCAGAAAAAATGTCTTTAACTTTTATTTCTCACACTGTAGATAAATAATCAGATCCTCTGATTACTTGAAATGTCAAGGTGAGTTTCTCTTTCACTGAAAAATCCAGCCTGCACTGGAAGAGTTTCAGGAATTTGCATTTCCTAATGGAAGCCTTTTTCACTGTGAAAGTGATAGTGTATTTTAGTTCGGAGAGTTAAGCAAGAACATGTGACTTGCAGCATCAAGGACTATTCATAAAGAATACATCAGGTGTTTGTGGAATACCTCAGCATTTACAGCACTAGCTTGGGTTTTGGATTCCTACTCTACTTCATATATTATCGGCACTGAGTTTCTCAGAAAAGCTCTTAAGAAGTATTTATGTGCCTGGCTCCTAAATCCAGCCTTTCTGGATCCATTTACTATACTATTCAGAGCTTCTCAGGGCAACTTCAAGAGCAAAATAACCTCATGTTTTAACTTGTCAATGCCAGAGTGCCCTCCAGCCTAGTTTGAGTTAATTCTCTCTGGAAGGCCTCACTCAGCTGGTACCCCTGAGAACATGTTCCTTATAACCCAATACCTCTGGATTTATTGGAGATTGACAATACTCGCCAGACTTCCAGAAATTATTTAGTAATAGATGTTTTCAACTCATACACTTCTTAGTGGGTACTAGTGATCTATACCCCCATATTCAGCAGGTGGATTTATCTCCAATATAGAAAAGAAAAGAACCAGTGTAAAAGGGGTTCTTTCAGAGCAGCTTTCAGAGCATCAAATGGGTATAAACAGTCTGAACACAATCACTGGGAGAGCATGGAGCAGGCTGAGTTTGACAAGAGTTGCAAGTCAGGATTTGGGAAGGATTGCATCAGGTGGATTGTCCTCAATTTGGGGGTATTGTAAGACTGCTCGGGGGAAAGCGTGGCCTGGAACGATTATGCCTAATGCTAAGCCAGAGAAATCCTCTCTTCACGCCACTGCACTGGAGTGTCCTTAGGGGCTGCATTAAGAACTGACTGTGCCTGGGTAATTTATAGATGTAGTTTGGTGTGACCTTAATACCAACAGAGAACTAGAATATGCAATCTAATTTAATTTTGAGTCTTGTACAGACTTCTCTGTAGACAAAGAAGTGTAGTATTTAGCTGGCAAATGAGGCCTAAACCTTGGAAAATCAAGTCAGTGAATTTCTTAATGACATTTTCCACCTCCCCAGTGACCTTTATCTGATGGTCTAAAAGCACTTTACAAAAACATAACATTTCTTACAACCAAAATTAGTTGGAAGATTATGTTATTTTGTTTCTTTCCCCATGGAAAATGTTGGCTTTTCTCTGAAAAATTAAAAGCACAAAAACCTCCTGACTAAAACTTTTTCCTTGAAACAAAAACTCTAGGTTCAAAGACATTGCTATAGATTTTTGGTGAAGTCATATCTACAATCCCTCATTCTCCAGTTCTGTTGTGTGGACTGTGCTTGCTGTTAAAATTGTATCTTCTGTTATGTTCCAAGTTCTCCACTTCCTCAGAATAAAGCTCTAGGAGGTTCTTGGCCATCACAGACTTTCCTGTGTAAGAGCAGAAGTGATAAATCATGTGTGGAGCCACTATTTCATGCTCAGAACCACTTTTCACTTTCACATGAGCACATCTTCAAGATACTTATTTAAGTTCTTGGAAAAATTCCTTATATAGTTGGCTACCAGTGGTAGTAATCAAAGGATTTTGGTGCCTTACCCTAAATACCTCCAGAGCATCCTTGAGAAAAGTGAGGCAGTTTTATAAAACATTCTATGTATGTTTCCTGGATGATTATTATAGCACTTAATCCTCAGCTCTGAGGGAATAAGGTGCAATGACTGCCATGAACTACCTTTTTATGTGACAAAGGTCTGCCAGCCCAATCTCTCACTTTTACCACTTTGCCACTTTTGGATGTATAGTTTGGCTTGTGTCTGGCCCATGGGATTTTTGTCCAAGATCACTGCAACTCAGCAGTGAAGAGAGAAATAGCCTCACTATGCTTGTCAGATACACACATTCCACCATGTATATTTTAAAATTGCTTATGTGTTTTGTGTAATCAAATGAAATAAGCCAATTAAAAAAAAATACAGAATTGGAAAATGCTGATGAATAAATTATAGAATAGAACTGAATGGGACTCTTCAGTCAGAAGGAACATACAACAATCATCTAGTCCAACTGACTGACCAATTCAGGGCTGACCAAAAATTAAAATATTTTATTAAAGGCATTGTTCAAATGCCTCTGAAACACTTGGTTGGCTCAGGGAATCGACCACCTCTCTAGAAACTGTTCCAGGATCTGACTACCCTTTTGGTAAAGAAATGCTTCCTAATGTTCCATCTGAACCTCTATTAGTGCAGCTTTGAAGAATTCCCATGTATTTTATCACTGAATACCAGCGAGAAAGGATCAGCTCCTCCTCTCCACTTCCCCTGCTCAGAAAACTGTAGACAGCAAGGAGGTTACCCTCACCCTCCTTTTCTCCAAACTAGACAAGCCCAAAGTTTTCACCTGCTCCTCATAGAACGTTCATTCCAGTCCTTTCACGTGCCTTGTTGCCCTCCTCTGGACACATTCAACAACCCTCATGTCCTTCTTAAATCATTGGACCCAGAACTACACAGAGTATTCAAACTGTGTGCTCTGACATTACTAGAATTATTTAGAATCTGAAAAAAACACAACCCAGCAACAAAATTGAAGGAATCAGTATGAAAGTTATTTAAAGACCACAAAGAGGCTGATGCAAAGAATGAGCATAACTGAAGAGATGACATAACACAGTAGCAAACACAGCGATCTGCTAGGAATAGCAAAGGTGTGAAATGAAAGGAAAATTGCAGAAGAAGATAAATAACAAAGGAGTTTTTTTTCTTCAAGAACATATTGAGCAAGACGTCACTGGAAGAATTCTAAGAAGCCAGCCTGGGTAATTCATTGACTGAAGAGACAGACGTAAGTAAAGCACAATCAAATAAATTCTTTGCCTCTGTGTTCACACATAAGGTTTTGGGATGGATGTCAGAAACAGACATAAATTTCCCAGGAGAGGAAGAAAAAATATCGAAGGAGGTACCATTCAACCAGAACAGGTGATCAAGGAATTAGAACATCTGAAGCATTACACATCTCTAAGACCTGGAGACCAAATATTCCCTAGACATTCCTAAAGAGAGTTGCAAAATAATGGGAAAAACATTTCCAGACGGAGCTGAAACCTTTTTGAAAATAAGGACAACATGACTAGACTATATGAACAAATACAATTTGGACTAAATAAGGACAAAAACCTGCTTCATTCTGCTCCAGTGAGTGTGGAAAGTGCAATCACAGCTAAATCAGCATGGTATTCCCACAGCATAAACTCTCTGAAACCACTGTGGAAAGGAATTTACTCACTCAGAATACAAAAACTATTTGAATTTTTTAGGTTTTTTTTTTCAATGCTTTGTGTTTAGGAGGACTTATGCATTCCAAGTCTGTAAGACTTACTGAGCATAGAATTCAACTGACCAAAGGGAGATTTCTCCACTTGTGCTAGTTTCTTACTTCTCAGTAAATCTTTTGTTCAAACATGAAGGCAGGGAGTGTTAATCTGACTGTGCTTTAGCTGTATCTGTCTCTTCAATCAGTAAGTTGCATCTTAGTGTCTGAAATAGTTTATCTTATAGTCAGTGAAAAACAAAAGCAGGCACGTCTAGTGCTCGAGTCCAGTCAGCCTGGAGCAGACAGCTAAAATTGGCCAGTTGGAGCACATCTGAGGAGTGTGTCTAGTTCTCTCATTTGTCACTGAATAAATTTGCAAATAGTAGCTCACATGTACATATTCACATTATAGATGTCAGAAGGTGGGTAAGATAATTCCTGCTGCAAATATTTTGAAGCTATAAAGTGTTTCACAGGCAAATGTTAATTCAGCCAAAAGCTATTCCTCTATTCTTAGATCTTGCTGATGTGGTTCCTCACCCTATTCTATTTAGGCTGTGAAAAATCATAAATTTCATACTTAAAAATGGTACTAGCATGTACGAAAATATTATTTCAGGGAAGCAACTTCTTATCACAGATCAGAACTGTTAGAAGGGGAATCAGTGACAATGTCTATTTCAGCCATTTTGTTCCTTTCTGGTAACACATTTGGGTGCTGGTCATTATCATCTGTAGTACTAAATTTTAGAACATTCTCGGGCATGAGTTTGGCCTTCTCCCTCTAGCAGTTTTTTTGGAACAATTCACAATTAATTTACCTTCAATGTCTACAAACGCCCCTGAACTCATGTGTACAGATAGCCAGAAAAATCAGACTACAGGATACATTATGGAAAATTACACTTAAACAAAGTGACAATACTATTTAATTTGGATAGAGGCGTTGGTGCAGACTATGTTTGGTTCTCATTTTATCTGAACCAGCTTGAGCAGTGTCTTTGGAATGCAACAATGAGAACATCCCCTTTTATTATGCAGCACAAGCTGGCATCTGCTGCGCTTGCAAACTCCAGAAGGGTCACTGTTATTGGGTCACTCCAAAGGGCATATTCAATGACGAGAACAAAGGTGAAATCCAGATTATAGTGGACAAAGTTGGGAGAGTGAAGACAAAGCAGTGGGAGTCAGTAGCCAGTGTATCTTTTTTTTACCCCCCTCCCGCAGTTTCCTTTCTCATGTTTTCTGAGCTGTGTATTCACCCTGATGGCTTTTCACTTCAGCCACTCCACTAAAAGGTTCTCTATTGTTCATCTTCTGTATGGAAGTGAGTAGAAAAGGATTTCCATGCTCTACAGCTCCCACTGCATCACTTCTGTGTGTGCCCCAAACAAAGATCAATGGAATCTGCATAATTTTGTCCTCTTTGACAGTAGGTTAGGGAGACAAGGCAGGCTTTCCTTGTCTCAGAGGAGCAGCTTGAGTGCAGCACACCACAAGCATGGAGACAACTGCAGATTGTGCATGTATTTTTCACAGACAAAATAAAATATGCAAATTAGATTTTTACCTGATGTGCCACCAAAGGAAAGAGAAAAAACTTCAGAGACAAACAAACTAAAAAAGAATCACAGTCATGTTTTTAATGAAATCCTATATTCCCATTCTCCCTTGTTTCGGAAATTTAAAAAACCAAATCTGTAGGTTTTACTTTTGTAAAAGCTGTCCTCTTCCTTTTCTGTATTTAAAACTTTCTCTAGCAGATTCACAATTGGAAGGGAAAGGGAACAGATATATAGAGGAAACTATTGTTTTTCTTCAATACCTCTTTTCAAAAATACAGATAAAGGAAAGATTTAACTCTAAGCTGTCACAATAAAACATTAGAAAAAGCTCAGAAACAGGATATCCATATTGATAGGGAGAGTAGTTCAGTCAAGAAGTACATCTCCATAGAATCCTGAAAGTACAATCTCTATGTTGTTGCTAGCATTTGCCTCCAAAATGAATTTTTTAAAAAAGCAGGTTTGTTGAACTGCCTTCAAATACAAGCTGAAAGGTAAATACTTAGCCTAAGTACAATCAGTCCTGTAAGGCAGAAAAATGATGCAATAAATGAGAGTTTGAAATACTCAGATTCCTTCAAGATAATTGTTCAAGTACTTGCAGTGTCAATTCATCCATAATTCCTCTCAAGTACAGATAAGTTTTGTGCAGCATGGGGCTACAGAACTCTGACATGAAACCCCAACAGCTCATGGCTTCTCTTCATGAGCACTGGGCAAACAAGGGGATTTTTCATAAGCAAAAGATTTTCAGTTTGCTAAAATTTTCTATCTTACCCATCTTCTCTCATAGACTGAATGCCATTTCCTGTTTAGTTAGGAATCACTCTTCATCTTTTGCATGTCAAGACAAGTTTTGTGGATTCTACAATTGCAGAGAGTTCAAATAAAATGTAACAGAAAGCCTGCATCCTCATCCTTTTTCCTCCATCTCTCCTTATGCAGTAAAAGTATCCTATCCTAAGTCAATAACAAAAGTTCTTGTTGACATCACAGCAGTGTGGTTTTGCCCTTTGAAAATATGAAAGTGCATGAAAATCACTCTACATTTCTACTGTTCATCTCTCATTATTTAAAGATAGATACTAATAAATATTTCTTAGCATTGACTTAGAGAATAATCTCATGTCACCTTTTGAGGGCTTTAGTTGGTAGGACTAGAGTGTTGATCTTTTTTCAGCTGTTGCAGCTATTCATGATTTTGGGTACTGGAAATTAAAGAAGAAATGTTTCTGGTAAATGTAATAAATAAAGGTAATGGTGCAAAGCTGTGAAAGAGTCCTAACATTAGTCTTGAGGAATGCACACGAGCAGAAAAACACTTGAAAAATCAATAGAAAGGTCTCACCTTTCTTCAGACATCTAAGTGAGCGATACTTTGAAGGGAAAGAACATAATTTGGAAAAGTCACTGTGATGGTCCTGCAGCTCTTTTGAGTGGGGATATAAAATAATACATCTTATTCTGAGCAAAGTTTTCAAAATGCAAAGGCCTTTTCCTATTTTCTGTTGCTTGCAGAGTCATGTTGGAGCACATACAGTGAAGGTCTGATGGATTTTGCAGTCAGAGTCTGCCATTGGTTCATATCTTTTTAGCAAAATACACTGATGATAGCAAACTGTGCATAAACTATTACAAAGGAATTTATTGCTCTATGTGAGTGACTGCTCTCTATTCCCTCTCTATATTATTTTGGGGGTTTTTTTCTGGTTTTAATTGTAATAACAATAATCTGAGAAGTTTACACAATGTTTTAGCCTACATAATAAACAACTTGGTTTGAGTTTGTTATCATTTTGGTTGTAATTGATTTTTCCTGGTCTCCCAAATTTACACATTTGTGAAAACATTTGTGAGACTGGGACTGATGCTACACCACTGAGTACTGAGGTGAAGTGAGACAACTCGCAGTTAATCTTAGCTTCTGTGGAAAAAATGTTATATTTTACAAATGTAAGTTCAGAACATCTCCATTTTTAACTTTAAGCCACTTATGGCAGAAAAAAAAAAATCCAAAAACAAAAATAAAGGGTTTCGGTATCTGATTTCCTAAGAAACCAAGTGGAATAGAAATATTGGTGTTGAAATACCTTTAAGTCTTTTGCAGAAGATTTTAAGAAAAATCAGTGAACAAGAGGACCATAAAAAGCCAGTAAAAATATTTTTACAGTGCTTTATCTCCTAGTCAAATTGTCCTGTTTTTTCCTTCTTCTGTTTTTTTTTTTCCCCCTTTCATTATGCATCCTATAATCTTTAAATTCATATGTCAAACTTAAAGTATCAAATAGGGGTCCTACCAAATAGACTCCTGCAGGATTTGAGGTTTTGGCTGTCTTTAAATTATTTTCTCTCACAACATTCTGTTATGGGAGAAAGATATATTTTGCATTTTACACATGGAAAACTAAAGCACTGAGAATCTAATGATATCATGGGAGGAGTGGGAGCTTCAGACAACCCCTGCCTTAGCCTTGGATTTTGGAAACAGTTTAAATTTTAAAAAAAATCACTATGGCTTGCAAGTTCTTATGATGACAAATCAGGACTATTTATAAAAATTAATTTGTATTAAACAGTCAAGAGACAACAGATGAAAGACCTTAATCTGAATTACTCAGTACACAGTATAAAACTGAAGGAACTACTTGTCGATTACAGCCCAATATAAAACAGTGCACGACACTGAGGTACCAATATTAAAGCCAGTGCAAGAAATAGTATTGATTAGGAGTCAAATTTAACTTACCACCAAAACCCCAATAACATACAGAGTCTTTTCTCTTAAACCCTGGGTGGTAACCCCATAACAGGTATCTTGACCCACAGGAGAAACTCAGCACTTTTCCAGGGAAGGTGTAGAAGATTTCTGCCTTGTGGAAGTTTGTTGTTGCTTCTGCAGTCTTAAAGGGAGGTGTCTGTTGGTCAAAATCCAGCTCACCTTTCCAGATCTCCCTTCAGCAGTGAGATGTTTATTGGCAGTTGGGAGATGCCAGACCAGTGTTAACCCCATGGCACCAAAATAACTCACTGTAAGACAGCTGCTCCTGTTTGAGTTATCTCACCAGTAAGTGAGCAATAAATAACTTCTTGGTAGAGCCTGAGATGCCCTGCTACAAATTAATAGGCCAAAAACATAATTCAGGTATCTAACATCAAATACACATGCAGTTCAGAAATCATCACCCCCAAGTTGTTATTCGTAAGACTCCCACTCAGAATATCTTGGAAGTTCCCATATTTCAATGATTCTTTACTTTGTGACCTTTAAAAAAAGTCTTCCTAGGCAACTGAAACTGAATTGTAACACATGTACTTTAGGCACTCAAACTGTAACATTTTTGAGCAACACAGCACTTAGACATTAAATAAAGCTATTTACAGACACCAGCCATTCTTTCCCTTAAATTCCATGGGGAATTTGATCTTACAGATGCTCTAGGAGCAAGACAAATGTGCATATTAAGCTTCTAGCACAGAGGACAGAACTTGAAAACAAACATAGCTGGAAGACCAAAGATTAATTTTAACACTGATATGGTCAGATTTGTGATTGGGTTTGTTTTTTTATCCAGAGCTGGCTCTCAGATCTTTTTTTTTTTTTTTTTCCTCACCTTATTAGTTCATCTAGTTAGGGAATAAATTAGCACAAATTATGAAGTGTTTAGTTAGGCTGATGAAGTTTAGGCACTTATATTTGTCAGGCCTTTTGTCAGTTACAAAAAGGTGTATCCCAATATATTTCCAGGGTGGGTTTTTTTGTTTTTGTTTTTGTTTTTGTTTTTTGTTGGTTGGTTGGTTTTTTAACTGAAGCTTAAATTAGCTCACAATAACTTATTACTTTAAAGGAGTATGTCATGAGGTAGAAATGAATGATGGGGGTAGAGGGACAACATAATAGTGGAAGATCAATAGGATTTTAGAGACCTTTTTCCTCAGTGAGGTGGCATCTATGTATTATTTTCCCAATTTTTTTTTTGCTCTCTCTCTCTTTTTCTTAAGTGATCCTAAAGTCCCACATGCTATTATTATACATTAATTCCCACTTTGACAATTATGCCTTGAGAATGTGAACATGCTGTTCTGAGAAATCCATTGGTTTTTTCCTAGTAATATTAATTTACAACTACATAGGCAATAATGATGTCTCTTAAATTGTTCTACGGTTTACATATTTTAACAGCCTTTCTGAGTTAATAAGCCTGCATGCTTATACCTCATAAAATCTGAATCAGAGATAGAGTATATGCCTGCTTTTGCTTTACTGATATTTGGAGTTTTTCTGCTGGTTTCCACAAGAAAACACTTTGAGGCCTAGCAGTGGATAAAAGAAATCATTCTTTAGCCAGTACATATCAACCAGTCCATAATAACCTGTTGGGGTGAGAAAAGTTCAAGCCAAAAGCTGTTGATTTCCCTAGAGCCAATCAAAATGATAGATGCAGCGGTGGAAGATCACAGCTGACTGGGTTTAGTCCTCTCTTCGCTAGCTGCAGATGGCATGCAATTTAGGGATGCCCATTTGGTAAAATTTACCAGCTTCTCTTGAGATCACACATATGGGTTTGCATTTAAAAAACAATTGTATCAGGAGTAGCATTTTAAACAACAGATGTAAGTATTGACATTGCAAGAATGCCCAAAAAGTAGAATATATCCATTCCAGAGAATGGAAAGAACGCGTGTTGTGCTTTACAGAACTCCATTTGACATTTTAACTTTAAAAAAAAAAAAGGACAGAAAATGGCCATAAAAATACAACATTTGCCAAACTTCATAAATTAGATACAAACTCTCATCTTTACAGTTTATGGCCTTTGAGCATTTGACATAATTTTTTTTTCTTTCCATCTTTGTATTTCAAAATCACAATCTCAGATCCTCACATAGCAAAGAACTGGCTTCAAAGGAATTATGAATTGGGCTGATGTCTTTGCTTGCATTGAATTCTAGATTTAACTAAAAGGAAGCAGGCAAACAGACTGTTTACTGTAATCTTTCCTTAATTCAGAGCAGATCTTTTTCTAGTGTTTAGACTTTGACCAAATGACTGGTGCAGAACTTCAGTCAGTTGCATGACCAAAATAAAATAAAATAAAATACATTAATAATTAATCCTGCAAAATTATCTTATCAGTAAAACAGCTGTCAGGGTAAATTATGGTACTGAACTAAGACAGTTAAATAAACAGTTATGTTCACTGTAAAAATCCACTAAAAAATAAAAAAATCTCAATTTGTATACTACAGCATTAAAATCACTTTTGCAAGTAATCTGATTTCCTTTTTTCTGTTTATGTAGTTATGGACATTTCCTGATGAGAAGCAGCTGTTTCTTCAGCAATGTAGGCCATTAAGTCTCTCTATACTAACACTAAAAATGAGACAATAACATAACTAAGAGTTTGGGTTTGAACATGTACCTTTCACAGTGATTAGTCCCTCATTGGACATGGGTAGGTATTATTTTTCTCAGTCTCCTGATTCAAATAATCTGAGCTACAAGAAGACATGGTAATTATGACATCAGAAAGTAATAGCCATAAATTACATAAGTTTAAAAAATGGTAGGATTTGGTTTGGTTTTATTTGTGAGTTAGAAAGATGGGTAATGAATGTTCTACAGATTCAGTGAATGTGGAATTGTTTTTTACAAAGGAGAAAACAAATTATCTCAGTGATGAAATATTTATAACACCATTATGAAAGGAAAACCATGAAAAAGCAACAATAGCCTCTAATATTCTATAATATGAAGGCAAATCAGTTGCTGTCATCCACCTCTGCGATGCTGCTATGTATATTTTGACCTAAAGCATTTTCACCTTAACCTATTGCATTGACAAACTGCTAACAAGTTTTGAGCATGCTATATCCTGTAAGTAGTCTTAATGTCCCTAGGCAGAGACAAAAGCATTTCTGTGGAAAAAAAAAAGAAAGAAATGTGTAAAATTCTAAAGACATTAAAAATGCTACTTAAGAGTTTTCCTGGTTTTGTTGGATCAAATAGAAAAGAACTGTTAGAAGAATTTATGGCTCAAGTGTCAAAAACATACAGGCTTCTTAATCTAATACAAACCACATTCTGGGGACCATTACAGATACGACAATATAATCTGCACAATTGAGTTAAAAAAACATAATGTTTTGAGAGAACAACAAACTTAATTTAATCTCTGATTTCAGTTAGCATCTTCTGTTGACACCAAATAAATAAGATTAGATCATAATTTGTTGTTCTTTTTCTCTTTTTTTTTTCCTTCAGGTTTGGGTCTTTTCCCCCTTCTTAAATACCTTTGGCCAGATATGCAGCTGGCAAGGACTGGAGGAGACAACCCAACCAGTCTCTAGAGCCTGAGGCTGGGTCGCTTAACATTAAGTCACCCTCTGACTGAGATAAAACCAGGTGTGTAAGGCTATGCAGAAGTCAGAGATAAGAAAGACAAATAGTGTAGAATAAGAAAGATACATTACAGTTAGTCAAAACTGTTAACAAATAAAGACTGCACATTTGAATTTACACAAAAATAATCACTTTTTATGAATTCTAGAACTTTGTAATATAGACAAATATAGACAATATAGCCTCATAATGATTATACTATTATTGCGTTTTTAATAAGATGCTTGGGATCTTTTGCAAAATATGAGAAGAACTGATGTGCTAGTGAACTTCTGAGCCTTTTGCTGATGAAGAATGATATAATCAGGGGAAACAAACACATTGTCCTGAAGGCACCAAGAAGACTGGGAGTACCCCGTAGGTCACAACAAATGGAGCATACCACAGACAAGGAAGGAGCATTCCTAGGCTGTACAATCTTGCTAAAAATGCCTTTCGAGACCTGTGAGAAATGTATTCAATTATGTCCTGAAATACATCATTTCTGTGTCAGAAAGGGAGGTCATTTGCAAATCAATATTGGAGGGAGACCTTGCAGGATAATTGAAGGAGCTGAAGGGAAAGGAAGAAGAAGAACAGTGAAAGCCTCTGTAAGCATCCCTCACTACATCAAGGTCAAAATGAAAACTAAATTTACCTGTCAATATTTAGGATGTTTTTGGTGCACAGCTGCTTCTGAAAGGAATACCTTGATCTTTTATTTCCTGAAAGAACTGGGATTATCACTGGGATTATCCACTATAATTGTACCATCGACTTCAGCTGAGGTTTTCTTCTACGCTCCTAACTGGCCATACCCAGATAAGAACCCAAGTGCTTAAAGTGGGACAACCAAGTTTAGATACTAAAATTACAATCACAGTTCAGCTTGAATCTGATCTCACAGGTGACTCAGCATCCACAGATACTCCACTGTTAAATGATCGACTCTCCTATTTGTCTAAGGACTGGTTCATCCTGCCTACATCAACACAAAAATTAGGCACCTAACCACCTTACTTATCTTCTTTAAAAATTGGTGACATAGAGATACCCACATAAAACAAGTCAGAATCCTAAGCTTTAGATTCTCTGTGCTAAAACAGATTTAAGTGGCTGGAAAATTCATCACACCTCACAGCTGGTATCCAGATGTTATAGGTCTTTCCTATTATGTTCATATTAATGGTTCAATTCAGAAGCTTTCTACTGACCATCCCATTAGGACTGGTTTCATTCCAAAAGTCAGAGTCAGAGCTTCATCCTTAGTTTATAATGGGCTAAGCAGTATCTCTCCTTTCCCTAAAGAGCAGGACACATGAGCTGAAATTCTTTCAAGTCTGGTAACTTTCTATCACAATTCTGTCATGACCCAACCCAAGGTCCTTACCTAATGGGATATAGTCTTTCTGAAATATTGGTACAGACATTCTTACCGTCGACACTGATCAGGAAGAAATTCAAGATTCATTGGCACTGACAGTATTTATTATATGTCACTTAAACCACCTCTTTCATACCATTTTTCCTAACATGAGACACCGATAATATGAGGCTGCTTAGCATCTTTTCATTGATTAGATCAATATCAGCATCTAGACTATTGTAGCTGTCTCTGTTAAACCAGGTGAGAGATGTTTTAAAGAGAAGAAAAGGAACAAATTTGAAAATTATTGGTGATAGGTGTAGCACAAATTATTTTTAATATTAAAGATAGACGGAAGGGATAAAACTGACAGAATTGGTTAAGAAATAGAAAGTAGCAGGATCAAAAAAGTGCCAGCGCATTAACAGAGAGGTGTTCCAAGGTTTCACATTAAACTCCCATGTTTTTTAATGCATTTCATTAATGATCTGAAAGAGAAGATTGTGTACTGAGGTAGAAAGATGACACAAAGTTGTCAGTAAAGACCAGAAGGTACTGCAAAAATCATTAGCAAAGGAAAAACACCTGATATCCAGTTTTAGGCCTTCCTGGTTTCACAGATGGTAATTGCTTCAAAACTACCTAAATCCATTGGAAGTAGGAAGAATGTGTTGCAGTGCATTTCCATGGCTTCAGATCTGTTTGTGTCCCAGCTGGAACACAGGAACTCTTCAGACCAGGAAAGTCTGCAAATAAGTCAATGAAATGTTTGCATCAAAAGGTCACCAAGCTATTTGGAGGCAAATATGATAATAATTAATGTGGTAAAAACAAATAAATCTTTCCATAAATCAGTAGTGTGGTCTTAATTCTAGCAAGTGTACAAATTAGCACTCACCAGAAAGATAATTCGGGAATTAAAGCATGTAGAAGAAAGGCAGCAATAACCAGAATTCAGGGAAAAAAAAAAAATCTAAAAAAGAAAGGTAAGTTTGGCAGAGAGAGGACAATACCAACAACCAGCAGAGAATTAGCTTGCATATTGAATTTTTGTCATGAGTGCACTAATAGCTTTTAATGGCCTGGAGCAGTCTCATCTGGGTGTTCCACTGCCACTTTGACCACATGCCCAGGAGCCAAATTCCAGCTCAGCCTTGGGCATCCAAACACTGCTTGGGGTACATTATAGGGACTCCTGTCTCCAGCCACCTGGATTGACCTCATCCTTATACAATGGGTGGCTGTCCCACGAATGGATCCCTTGGATGCACTCTCTATCTTGCCTCAGAGCCTGTCTCTGTCTCATGTCTTGGTGCCCCTAATGGGACCCTGTGGATGCATGCTAGAGCTGATGGATTGGCTGTCATGTTGGGAGCTGAAGATGGACATTGCAATCAGCCGGTAGCTCTGCCCACTCTGCTCAGGTCCTGTAGGACAGCATCCCATAGCGAGAGCGCTACCTGCTCTAGGGTCACCATGGCTCCATACTGGAACTTCGGGAAGCTGCCTGCTGTTACCATTCCTTATTCATATGGGAAGTGAATTTTTAGGTGTCTATTTTTAAAACAGCAAAATTAGGCTGAGACCCCTTGTTTAGTCTACAAAATGGCCTTATTCACATTAGTCTCATTACAGAAGACATCTAGAACAGTCATTGTCTTGTCTGACCTGAGCATCTAGATACTGCTCACCTTAACCCATTTGTTCTGCTGGACTTCACCTGTAAGAGAGCACTGCAGTAACACAGGCTGGAAGGGGTGAAGACCTGTTGGTTGGTAAGTTTTTGAGACTCTAGAGAAGAAAGATATATAATAATATAATAAGAGAATAACTCAGTGTTCAGAGCAGGGTTTGAAAAGTGTGTGCTAAACAAGGCTTTACATCACTCATTTTGAATAATGACAATAGTCAATGAACATCATCCCCAATTTTGTTTTAAATGAGTGACACGGTTGATTATGTCAATGAAGACAGTGCCACAGGAGGAGTTCCAGTTGCTGTAAACGATAGGTGCACCGCCTTAGCTTTGGATGTTTAGTGAGTCTGTTCTCCTGAAATGAGTGTTTTTTAAAAGGATAAAATGAGTGTCCTTGAGAACATTCAGGGAAAGATTGGTTCCACCTATGTGTAGACATCTAAACATAAAATTGATTTAAAGCAACCTCATTACTGTAGTTTTGCAAATTTGTATTGTTTGATTTTTGCATTCTTTATGATTGTCTTTCAGATACATTTTTTTTTCTACAACATATTCAATATGCAGACAAACCATTATCTGCTAACATCCTGAATTGTATTCTAAAATGTGAAACAGATTTCTTCTTCCTATTATTGTACAGTAAGGAAGAATCCCAGCCATTACTAATATCCATCACATAATGCCTTATATACTCTTTTCTTTTCTGGCTTCATATGCTTATATCTTGATGAAATGTAACACTTCTTGTAAATATGATCCTCCATGGTCTCTTTTTCTGAATTGCTTACATTTGTAGCAAAACATTAAGGTCATATGAAGAATTACAGTGCAGAAAACAATCCATATCTTGTTTACTACTGGCTTTTTCTTTTTCTTTCAGGCAACTTTATGTATATGACACTCTAAAACTTGTTTACTTTGCAACATCATTGCGTCTTTTACAGCTGTCTCAGTGGAAATCTTGATTGCAGGTTTTAAGGTTAAGTTCTTGCTTTTAAAAGCTGCATCTCTGAGTGCTCATTACCATGCACAGTGGGCAATGATTATCTTGGGTATCACTGCAGTTATCAACAGACTTGCAGGATTCAGCCACTCACCTTGGCTTTACTATGATGACTACAGTACACTCACTTTTTGACTGAAATTAGCTGGGAAAAACAACAAGGCATTAAAAACAAGGCTTACGCTTTAAGTCATAGAGGAAGATAAATTATTTTCCTTCTTGTTTTTTAGTAAAAAATCTTTCATTTATTTTAAGCTCTTTCTGAGTGTCTGAATCAGTTTACCTTATCCAAAACCTCAAATTGCATTTGGGCAAAACCCTCTCTCATAATGTGGTGCAGATAATACTGAACTGGTCAGAATTCCCATCCCAGTCCTTCAAAATCTCACCAATCCCAGTGTCTGAATATGAACCAACTCACCAGAGGCATAGCCTCAGATTCACTGGCACACTGGAGGCAATGCTCCACAGCTGCTCCTGAAGCCCCAAGCTCAGAGTGGCCACCAGAGAGGAAGTCCCACCTGGGGGGAAGGGCCCAGGAAAGCCAAAGGCTACTTAAGCCAAAGCATGAGACAAGCATAATTCTTGACCCTACCTCCTTTTAGAAGTTATGTCAGCTGAACACAACTATAACCAGGAGCGGTAGCTATATTTGTTTTGTTCATGTCTTTTCTGTCTTACTCTTTTTCTCTTTCTTCTAATTCCCCCTTCACAGAATTTTGAGCAACTTAAAATTGGACAGGCCTGGGGTTTGCTAAGTTGAATGGACCAAGATAATGCTTTCAGATGCGTTTTTTGTTGATTGAATGCTACTCTAAGCTTTTGCCAAAGTTGTCGTGTTGACTGAAGTTGCCAGTAAAGTCTTTTGTTGTTTTGACCCCTTGAGAACTACCTTGTTGGTATTTCTTCCATGAAGCTATCTCAGAGTACATAAAAACCACACAAACCCTTTTAGGAGACTCTTTGAATGATTTTTTTGGGGAGCCTTACATAAGGATAAGGCAAATAATATGTAGAAGGGACTAACTCTGAACAATTTGAGCACAAGTCTATGGTACTTGGCCCTGGAAAACAGGGATCACTCCCTTGCAGTGTGTAGTTACTGCTGTCTTAATATCATCTGGGCTAGGCTGATAGAAATCATCCTAAGTCAAATTTAATGCATTACGTTAAGTGAAAAAAAGATGGAAATATTCATTGTGTTCAATGAAGAGCAATGCTTAAGTTTTACACAGAAAGAAGTATGCATCATAAAAGTAATCCGTATATATTTATTTATATAAAACCAGTATCACACGTGTAGTGGTTATCACATTCGCCTAATTTTCATTTTAGTGGAATAGGATTAAAAGAAAGACGCAAAACCGGTTCAGTTCAAAAATAGAAACAGTTAGATTTATTAACATACAGTAAAGGTAAACAAACAAAAACCAACTACGAAACCCTCTCAAAAACAACCCCTCTTCCTCCCTAGCAACAATCTACTTTTCCACGAAAAACAATGCAAAGGGACAAAACATCAGAACTCGTAAGTCAGCAGCACTTAATAAAATAGTCTTTCATTCAGTCTTTTGAGAGAGACAAGTCCCTCCTGATTCTTCTGGTGACTTTCCACAAGAGACACAGTCTGTTTGTGACTTCCAGCTCTTATAAACACAGCCCGCCCGACACTGTATCCGTGAGCCTCCCAAAATGTAGCTTTTTATATGACTACATAAGGGCTTGTGGATTTT
>WBMY01013245.1:183599-203984 GCA_013397315.1 Donacobius atricapilla | reverse complement strand
TTGGGCAGGGAAAGGACCTTAAAGATCCAATTCCAACCCCCAGCCCAGGCCGGGACACTTTTCCCTGGAGTATAGAGGAGTACCAGCTCTTTTGTGGGAATGGCTTCTCCTCAGGCTTGGGGGGCTTGTTAAGCAGAGCAGAGTTAATCCCCAGCTCTGCCCAGAACACAAACCTGCTGCAAGGTTTAGGCTCAGCCCGGGAATTGAGCCCCACAGCCCATTTACAGCCCTTTTAAAGGTGATCTGTGAAACAAATGTGAGCAGTGAGATAAGAATGGAAACCTGCGCCGAATTCTTGCTTTTTAACAGGCGATGGGGGGTGTGTGCAGCACATAAATATGCTCCAAGTCTCCATAAAAAATGCCTTTATGGGGCCTGGGAAGTCATCTGGCTCCTTCAGACTTCACTGGAGATAGCCTAGGAAACACAACTCCGGGAACTGAGCCGTGCCAAGAGGCAGTGGTAATTCCAGAGGAGCCCCACAAACAGCACCTGTTGGGCTGGGTGTGATATAAACCCTTAGCGGGGCCACGGGGACTTGCAGAAAGTGTGATTATTTTATGCAATAAGGAAATTCTAAGTGTGCTGAACAAAACCAGTAACATTTTTAAAAAGCTAACTCAGAGGATTCTGAAACAGCTTCTTCCCCTGCCCCAATTACAAGAAAATCCACACTTCCCTAAGATCATTTTTTTTCCCATGAATGGGTAGATCCATTGATCTCACCATGTGAATGCACAGATTTAAGTCTGCTTTAAAGTTAAACTTGTCTAAATGTTATGTAGAGAAGGCCTAAATATTAAGCTTAAATATTAAGGAGTTACCTGAGGTGGTGCTAAACACAAATCAGAGAGAAAACCACTCAGGCAGCTTCTGGAAGCCAGAAAAAGGACACTTTAAAAAACTACTGAAGTATTTTAATTAATAATTTTCCTTAAGGTAAAGGCTCTGCCTAGAAAGAGTTTATCTCTCTTGCAACTTATAAAGAAATAAAGTACCAGAGAACAGTTGGTGCCATCTATGCCATTTGGTGTTTACAACGTATTTTATCCAGTCTACAAATCAGTAATCAATGAGAGAGTCTAAAAATCGAGCTTTAATATTAAATATAACAAAATCTCAAAGCCAAAGCCTGACATCCATCCATTTCGACCGACCAAAGTCCAGCCCTGAGCTGGTCAGGGTTAATCTATGGGTTAAGGTTGTGAATAATTGCTGAATTAGCAAAATCAGAGATAAATGGATACAGAATTTATTGCCCACATCCCTTTCTTCGTGGGGTTTCTACCTGTTCATTGGCAAAAATATCAGTATATTCATATCCTACAACAGTGAAATTTAAGCGCCCAGTAAAGCAGGGCTGGGCAGTGACACAACAAGGAGAAACAAGGTTTGTTACACCAGGTCTTGGTGACTATTGAGCTCTCTCAGCCATGGATGCAAATTCCAGCTGAAATATTTAAATTGATGCAAGCTGGGGAGCACATGCTTTGGAAAGGATCCAGGTACACGCAGCCTGATATCCAAATTAACGTTCCCACAGTGCTGACAGACAGATGTGGCCAAAAAGTCAACAGGAGGCTCCCAAAGAGGCTTCTTGCCCGGACTGAGGCAGGGGGAGATGGGTGATGCCCTCTGCCACACCACCCCCGGGCTGGAAACCAGGGATAGGTGAGCTGGGCATGGAATTGAGGATTTATTGACTTACCTATCAAATTTAGGAATCTGAAAATGCTGCTGGAGAGAGAATAGCAAAAGCACAGGGTGAGCAGTGAATGTGTGCAGGCCCCTTTCCAAAGCCCATGAACTCTGAATTTCCCCACTCATAACATGTGGAAAACATCTCCTCAATATATAATAATAATATATATTATAGAATTATATATCTACATTTAGAGGGTGATAATCCTCTTCTCCTTCTTCTTCTTCTTCTTCTTCTTAATTATTAGCCCCTCAGAGCATGCCACTCTCCTTACAGGCAGCAATGAAAATCTAGGTTAGAGCTTCCATAACTGTTAACCCCAGCAGTATTTAAGCCTGGATTAAAACCAGTCTAAACAGCAGCAGCTGTGCAATCTTCATCCTCAGGTTTGCATCCCCATTATTCCAGCAGTTTTCAGGGAGGGTTTTTTTTTTTCCCAAAAATTTATTTTAGAAGGATTTGCTCCCTGTGAGGGCAGTGAGGGGCTGGGCTGGGATTCCCAGAGGAGCTGTGGCTGCCCCTGGATCCCTGGCAGTGCCCAAGGCCAGGCTGGAGCCCCTGGGGCAGGGGGAGGTGTCCCTGCCCTGGCAGGGGTGGGTGAGATCAGCTTTAGGGTCCCTCCTAACCCAAACCATTCCATGATCCCGGAGCTCAGCACTAAAATCCCCTCCTCACTTCTCACACTGGAATTGCAGCGAGTCCTTTTCCACTCCAAGACAGTTTTCCAAAGGCCACTGGTACTCTCCAGGCTGATGATCATTATTAATTACACCCATTAAAGGTGCCTATCACCAGATCATCTGAGTGCTACCCATCTTTGATTATTTATTTATAAAAAAAATCTCCAACCTTGTGACAATTTTAATCAAGTGTTTCGGCTGATAATTGCAAGCTGTCAAGGTTAATACAATAAGGCTCATCTCTAATTCTTTTTCCATTTCCCTCCAAGAGGGGGGAAAAAAAAAAAAAAAGACCCTCTGGGATAATGACTGGTGGTTGCTATATTCCCAACTCATCAGGGAGTGTCCTGCATTGAACCACCTTTATTGAAAAGTTACATCGATTCAATATATAGTAATACAGGCAAAAATAATTACAGCTTTGCTAGCAGTGTAAGACCTTAATCCAAACCTCCCAAACATTCAATAAAAAGCGATCCAGACTGGGAATAGGCTTTTGACAGTGCAGCCCCAGCAGGGGAGTGGAAATGGGCAGAGCGGGGAGAGTGAAAAGAGAGAGAAGCCTCGAGATGAGCTGGGGAAAACCAGGTGAGAATTCCAGGCAATATTCCTCCACCGACTCATTCTTTGTCGCGGGAGGAGGTGAGGCTGAGGATGAAATGCCAGTGGCACAGATTAGGCTTTGCTTGTGTTTCCTGTATTGTGGAATTTGCTGTATCAGATCATGGAATCACAAAATCCCAGGCTGGTTTGGGTTGGGAGGGACATTAAAACCCAGCCAGTGCCATGGGCAGGGACATTTCCCGCTATCCCAGACTGCTCCAAGCCCTTTCCAGCCTGATCTGGGATACTTCCAGGGGTCCAGGGGCAGCCACAGCTTCTCTGGAAACCTATTCCATTCCAATACATATATTATTTTATTATTAATACCTCTAATCCTGCACTAAAAGATGTACTTTCATATAAAGTTAAGAAACTTTCCAAAATGATGCGTCTACAAGTTTTCCCAAAATATTTTTGAAGAGACATGGCAGAGACTCAGGTTTAAACTTCACTTTGCTTTGCTGGAAGTTTTCCTTGATTAAAAAAAAAAAAAAGTGAAAATACTGCAAATAAAAATAGCATCAAAAAAAAAGGCATTTATGCCATTATGGACTGACTCTCTTGGGTACAGAGCTCAGACTAAGCTGGTCCCAGCCCTTGAGTGGCTGACACGAAGCTGTGCTGAGCTGTTCCCGGGGGCAGCCCCTGTGCCCAGACACCCAGCAGCCAGAAAAGGTCACCCGGGGTGGGGACAAGCCAGGCACGCTCCGAGCAGGTGCTGCTCTGCTCGCTTCAGGCAAAGACGCAGCCAGGACACCTCAGACCAAGGGTTTAAACTCCTGGATGGTTTTGCCTGGAGCGGAGCTCGAGGAGCTGCTCCCATGGGGTTCCTGTTCCAGCACGGAGGGCAGCGCTCACCTCCTCCTCCAGCCCAGCAGAGCCTGGAAATGGCAGAAATGTCTTGGCAGAAACCCAAGGCTAAGTCAGGATTTCCTTCCTGAGGACACACAGGCAGGCATGGGGTCAGTAGCCAGCCCTCCGTGGCACTCTGGGACATCACCATCAGGATTATTTTGGGGTTTGGGGGTGAGGAGAAGGAACGGAGCAGCACCCTTGCTGTCATCAGAAAATCTCTCTTCGAGTGCACTGACGCATATCCCCAAAACAGGCACGGAAGTGTTTACCTGCCTTAGCTAGGGTTGGAAATAAGAGGAACAGCAGCAAATTCCAAAGCAGTTACAAGAAGTATCTGCTTGACTCCAGGCTGCTGGGTTTCACTTTCTCTTTCAGCTATCTGCTAAAATTGGCTGGGACTTTAGCCCCCGTCTGTAAGAAAATATGAAAATATTTAATTTCCCATTGTATTAAATAGCAGACCGTATCCACAGTTGTTTAAAAACACAGCTCCAGTACCAGACTTGTGTTAGCTCAGGAACTTGCCCCAGAGCACTTTTTTAAAACCCTCTCAGGGAAAGGGTGAGATGAATTCTCAGGGCGACGGGGCTTTAAAGACGCCAATAATCCCACAAATTTCAGTGGACATAAATCTCTGCAGGATTAGGACCTCGCGCTGCGCCGAGGCCCCTTTGAAAACGTGGCTCACTCATTTGTTATATAAACACATCTAAACTCAACTCACCCCTCAAAACCTTGGGGAGCAGCTCTGGTTCCGGGCAGCTCCAGAGGTTGCTGCTGTTGATTATGAGTAGAGCTGCAATTAAAGGCAGGAGAGTGACTAATAAATAATTTACATAGACCCGGGGCTCTGGGAGGGTGCCAGGTGAGGCTGCAGTGACTCAGACACGTGGGGGGAACCGAGTGAGGGGGTGAGGCTGCTTCCACTGGAACCAGCCTGGTAAAACCCAGCCTGGTAAAACCCAGCCCTGGGCCTTGGCCAGGGGTTCAGGGCTTGGATTTCCCTGCCTTGGGCCTGTCAGTGGCGCAGGGGGGAGTTCCCTTTGCCTCCGCGCCTCTCCTGACTCCCAGCCCTTCCAAGCAGATGAGCAAGGTGGGTCGGGAGCAGAGACCCTGCTGCACTGTGGTTGTTGAGGATGGTTTTGAGCGTTCAGCTCGAGGAGTCTGAATCTGGGGGCAGTTCCGAGCAACGTCCATCCCCAAGGACTTCTCTCCAGAGATAAGTGCCCAAAAGTGGGAAGGCTTTTCTGCAAATGCACATGAATTGAATTAATCCTCTCTCTTTTTGATGCGTTTAATAACCCTGGCGGGCCTTGGCTTTTCACAGAATCAGAAAACCATGGAGTGGTTTGGGTTGGAAGGGATTTAAATCCCACCCAGAGCCACCCCTGCCCTGGCAGGGACACCTCCCGCTGCCCCAGGGTCTCCAGCCTGGCCTTGGGCACTGCCAGGGATCCAGGGGCAGCCACAGCTCCTCTGGGAATCCCATCCCACCACTCTCATAGGAAAAAATTTATTCCTTTTTTTACCCTGGATCAGCCCTTTGCCCATCGCCTGTGTCACAGTCAGCCCTAACGGTTCTCAGTACAGCATCAAAAGATTTTAAAGACACTAAAACTCAAATTTAACCTCAGATCAGGCCCTTCCTGTGATTCCTGACTGCTCACAGGAGGGCGAAGGGCTCAAATATATTTTGTTCTGTAACATTTTGCCACAATTTCATCTTTTTCGCTTTTCTTTTTCAGCCATGACTGGTCTTGTCGTTCCCCCGATGTAAGGAAGGGGCAGCTCTGCTGCTCTCCCTCTTCCCTTTTTTCCTCCTTTTTTTTTTCATTTTTCTTTTACAGCACAAAACTACTTATTGTGATGGACCACTAAAATGAAAAAATAGCACTACAAGCTCCTTTTTGGGGGAAAGCCAGGCCCAGGAAAAAAAAAAAAAGGGAACATTTTTTATGGATTGGACGAGATAGAAGTCTGCATCATTTATCTGTTTCATATTTCTGACACAACCACATCAACTCCTCAAACATTGGGAATGAAGAATCAGCAGGAGCCAGAATGAACAACAGTTGGCAGAATGGAATTAGAAATGCAAAGTCTTTCCTGGAAGACACGAAAACCTTCCTAAGATTTGTAAAATATTCAAAGGAAAAAAAAAAAAAAAGAAATTGGCCAAATGATTCAAGCTTGGATATTTTGGATACAATTTGTTTTACTTTGTAGGGGTAAAAAAGTTGAAGTTTCTATTTTCTATGGAGCCTTTCAGATATCGATTTAGTTTATGCAGAAAAACAATTCAACAAAACAGGGTACCAGCATGAAAGAATTTCTAGGACAAACTGACATGAATGATGGAACTTTGGTGTATGTGTGTATTTGCTTATAGTTAAACCTCTTTAAAAAAATGTAAGAGGATTTACAATTATTTAAATAAATAAACTTGTAACTTATTGTATGTAGAGGTAGAAATTAAACCCTTTTTTGGATTTTTTTCCTCCAGTTGTACAATGAAGAGAGATGATGCAAAAATGTAGTGATAAGTTTGAGATATATTATTACTGCTGCAATTGCTCCTCACTTTCCCCCCTCCTTTACTGAATTCATGTGCAAGGATGTATAGGAGTCTTTCTGATTAGCAAAACCCTCAGAAACTTTTACTTACATTGTGGTAAACAGGTCCTGTAGGAATTTTTTCACCCTCCTCATCTTACCCCCTTTCCATTTTTCGCTTCAATTAAAATATTCAGGTACTAAGATTAACTGCTAAGTCTCAAAGACCCACCTGACGAGCGAGTGGCACTTAGGGATTTGAGTGAATCGGATTTTTCATGAGGTACTGAGTTTATTTTATAGATTCAATGTGTGAATTAGGAGGGGAAGGGTTCTCTGGGGTTTTCCATGTAGTTAGAACACCTTAAATTCAGTTATGCTTCATATTAAGGGTGCATTTATAAAGGGTGGATGTGTATTTGAATGATTTATGCACTTTTATCCTGAATCATTAAAAATGGTAAGTATTTGCCGGTTATATATTGGAGTTCTAAAGGTAATCAATTGCTTTGAAATTTTCTGCATTTTAGCCTAAAAAACCCGAGTTTAGTTCTCCTTTGCACCTCCTCTCCTGAAACTGGAAGGTGAGGACAAGTCTGTCAAAATAAATCACGAATTATCCAACTAAACCAGAGAACACTCAAAAGAATTTGGTTGTTGGAAAGCCATTTTTAGTGGGGAAAGAAATGAAAATCAGCTACACCACGGAGACCCACGTAAACCCCACGCAATTAACGTCTGCATGGACAGTTGTTCCTATGGAAACACCTTGTTGTTAATCAATAAACCCGAAATAAGGCCCCAGGATCTGAACTTATCCATTTGCCCAGTAGTTTTATGGATGGGTAAGGAAAATTGTGCTCTTGGTGATCTTTAGGGATGGTAGAAGTTGAGCTGGGCTCGGGGTGGTGAAACCGGGATGACTTTCATGGCTGAGCTCGTTTGGAGCTGCTGTGGAGCTACTTGGGATTGGGAAGAGCCCAAAATCCCCAGTGCAGGTTCCCAGCTCGGTGGCGATGGGAGGCTGAAGGGGGGATGAGCTGAGGGACCCTCACCTGAGGGACAGGGCAGGAGAGCAGGGCATGGAATCAGAAAATCTTGGAAGGTTTTGGGGTGGAAGGGACCTTAAAGCCCACCCAGTGCCCCCACGGGCAGGGACGCCTCCCACTGCACCAGGGTGCTCCAGCCTGGCCTTGGGCACCTCCAGGGATTGGGAAACCCTCCCAAGGGTGGGGCGAGGTCCTCCTAAGGGTGGGAAACCCTCCCAAGGGTGGGACAAGGTCCTCCCAAGGGTGGGACAAGGTCCTCCCAAGGATGGGGCGAGGCCCTCCCAAGGGTGGGACAAGGTCCTCCCAAGGGTGGGGCGAGGCCCTCCCAAGGATGGGGCTAGGTCCTCCCAAGGGTGGGAAACCCTCCCAAGGATGGGAAACCCTCCCAAGGATGGGGCAAGGTCCTCCCAAGGATGGGACAAGGTCCTCCCAAGGGTGGGACAAGGTTCTCCCAAGGGTGGGACGAGGTCCTTCCAAGGGTGGGACAAGGTCCTTCCAAGGGCAGGACGAGGTCCTCCCAAGGGTGGGACAAGGTCCTCCCAAGGGTGGGACAAAGTCCTCCCAGCTCCCTTTCCTGTGTAGTGCAGAGTTCAGTTTTTGGGGTAAATCCAGTCACTGCACTGGAGCGTTAAAGGAAATCTCAGAGGGCCTGGGGACACCAACTGGGCTGCTCTGGCCATTCCTAGAGGAACTCCCAGCTCTTGGGAAGGGTTTTTTGTCTTCCTGACCGTGCTGAGAGGTTTGGCAGGGTCTTCACTTGGTGCCTTCTCAATGCCAGTGAGTCCCATTTAAAAAAGGTGGAGGGGGGTTAATATCTTCTAAAACTCAAGGCCCAACTTATATCAGCAAAAACAACAATTTACAGAGAGGTTCAGTGGGAATAATGTGGGTTTAAGAAACGTGGATATAATTAATATTTCACAGTCAGCCTACTGAAACCGAGTTCCACAAAAAATGAAACGAAATAAATCCCTGCTGATTACGGCTGCAGGTTGGTTGTCCTTACGGGTCCTCTGCATGCCCCTCGTGCCACCAAGGGTGTGGCAGTCACTGGAGGCCAACCAGCACCCCTGAAAGCAAGGGAGCTCTGAAATATCGAAGAATTATAGATATTAAAAAGCCTGGAGTTGTCAGTGTACCTCTGATAACACAGCACAGGGTCTGGCCTGGACGTTCCAAACAGCGAAACAGCCACAACAGAACCCCCCAAACATTTCATATATTCATAGGTGCTGATGGCCCAGCAGGGCTAAGTAGGAGGTCCAAATTCACGTTTGGAATTGCATTTATTCAGGGATAAAAATGGGTTAAGGACCAGAAGAGTTGGGATTAAAACTCCCATAAATCTCACTGAAAACACATTGGGTCCTAATCCCAAAAATTATCTTGGCGGGCCAGGCTCATTGTATCAAATCCCTTCCTCCATTCCCACCTGCTAAAATCCCCAAACAGCTCCAAAGCGTGAAGACGGTGAATATTCCCCCTGCCCTTCTCTGTACAGGCTGATTCTAAAACTGATCATCAAATACACTCAACATTCTGTCTGGCAAATATTCCAGATCAATGAGAATTTCTAGACCACCTCCAGGAGAGCAGCAGTTTGCTACCTTGAATCCTCTCCCTTTTTTTTTAACAAATGGGATTTTCATTACAAAATCTCTGTCAGGAAAGTTTCCAATTTTTTTTTTTTTTAATTGAGACATTTCATGTAAAAATCTGGATTTTGTCCATCCTTCTGTTTTATTTTTTTTGCTCAGCCAGCACAGGCACACGAAAAAGAAAAAAGATCTACCACATCACTGAGATCTTGGGAAGATTCAGGGGGAAAAATGACAGTCTGGCAATAAAAAATAAGAAAACAAAAGGGAAGTTTCTGGAACACTGAACATTCCTTTCGCCCTTCAGGTGTTTTTATCAGCTCTATCCCGTTGCCCAGTTGCCACGAGTCCAAGTGAAAAAGAGAACCCCCCCTAAAAAGCTGCTCCAAGCGCTTGCAGAAGAGGAACTGCCTGTGTTGAGGCAAATATGAAAAATTGGGATTGTTTTGGGCCAAAAAAGATGAAAACAAATTAAACCTAGGAATTCTTTAGAACGCGGATTTTGCTCCTGCAGGGAAATCACGGTACTGGAGATGAGTGTAGGGTTAATTGAGGTTTACGGAGAACAACACCTGTAAATAAACACCATCAGAAACCCTTGGCCAGGAATAAAGGACACTGAAAAGAGGCAAAACACTCAAAAAAGGGGAAAAGTTGATTTCAGGGTTGATGTGTGAGGAGTTTTTCAACATAACAAGCAAACCTGTCCTCTTTGAGTGGTTGCTGCTGACAATTCCTCGAGAGTTTCCCTCTTTGCCGCTGGGAAGATGAAAGTGCTGCACTAGGCAATGACAAATTCCACCGTAACTTTGGAGGAGCCGGTTTGGTCTCCTCATTTCCCTCGGCAGAGCATCTTCCTCTCCCTCTTTCTTTGCACACTTCCAATCTGCATGGTTTCTCCAAACCCTTCCCTCCCTCCTGTAAATTAAGGCCTCATTTCTCCCTCCTGTATAGTTTTGGGCTTTGTTTGGGGTTGGCTGGTTGGGGTTTTGTTTGGGTTTTTTTTTTTTTTTTTGCTTTGTTGGTTATACACAGTATGAAGTTGCTATGCACAGAGCTTTTGTAAAGATAGCTTTTTGGGGTTTTTTGTTTACTGTTTTTAATGGTCCTACTTATGGAAGAATATCTTGTTTGTAAAATGAATATGTCTACTTCAGTTTTAAACTTTAAATTATCCTAACAAAAAAAAATAAAATTTTTGTACTGTAAATAAGGGGGGAAATTATCTTAATTTCAGAGTGTTCAATCTGTTTCTTTATCATCTTTACGGGTTACTCAGGGTAAGAACAGCACTTTAAAAAAAGGTATAAAATGTTATGTGAGAGTTTTTAAATCAAGATTTGAAGATTTACCTGTAAAACATCCAACCACAAATTGGGAGGGCCAGGCTGAGATCATGCTGGGCATGGATTAAGAGGATAATTAATGGTCTTTTCTGACCATTCCTTTATTACAAATGGACGATACCTGTGTGAGAATTCAGTCATTTTTGGGGGGGGGAAAGACATGAAGGGTAGGACAAGGGGATGATGATCTCCTTTTTGGACATCTCCCCTTTTGTTACGAGCATGCAGTTGGTCAAAGAGCAAAATCAAAATTAAAAACTGGGGCAGACTGATCCTGGCCTTTCCCCAGACTCAGTTTGGGGTTGCTCCTGTTTCAGGCACCATCTTTGTGCAAAACTCTCAGCAAACAACAAAACTGATGCTGCAGAGGTGAACAAAATTGGCTCCCCCAAATAATCTGGATGTATTTCCTCCCTCTTGTGCAGAGCGCACGTCTCAGCCATGGGGATGGACAAAACAGAGTGCTGAAAACTGCTTGGAAAACGGTAATTGGCCATTTGAACCAGGAATGTTCCATTTTCTTCCATGAAAATCGCTGGAAAGGTTCAAACAAATGAAAAATTTAATGATGAAGGTCACTTTTACTGACATCTTTGACAGAATGAGAATCAGTGTTTAAATTACTGCCAGATGTCAGTGAAAGCATCTGAAAACGTGAGGCACTAACAGCCCAAAACTGAGGAGAAAGCAGAGGTTTTTGGTAACCTGCACCCATTCCTCTTCTCGAGATAACGTGCAATCAGATGACCTTCATCCCCGCACTGAGACCCAGCTTCTCCACTGTCCTGACGAAATATCCCTCATCTCCCCTCGCACAGAGGCCCATTCTCCTCAAAACCTGATTCAGCTCTTTTTTTTTTTTTTTCCCCACCCCTAAGAAATCCCAGCAGTGTTTTAAGTGATGATTTTGGTGATAAAACTCCCGGTTGCTGTGAAAGAATTCTCAGTGTTGCACAGGGCCCTAGTGTCGTGTTCCAGGGAGGAAGTGTGTTGGGCAGATGAAAGCTGGAGATCTGCTGTTCCCCTCCTGCTTTTCTTACATCTCTTAAGGAGCTGATGATGGACAGATGCAAACACGAGCCTGGGATGCGTCACCCCCCGAGCTGGAGCCTCTGCAACCTCCAAACAAAATGCTGAGGGAGGGAAGGAGCAGATGTATGAGAGTTCCAGCCCCCCAAAAAAATCAAGTTCTTAACTCGAATAAGCACATCAACAACCCCCTCCAAGCCCAAATAGCTCAGATTATCAAGGATTGTCTGCATGGAAATGTCTTTAAAAAAAAAAATTAAAAAATATCTCTAGGATCATTGCCATGAATGTATTTCATTATCAGTCTTCCTGACATTATCATTCTTAAAAACATGGTGAAAAGAGGGGTTTTGGTCAATGTCAAGCGCAATAAAGGTTGAAACCTCCGCCCATGGTAAATCCTTGGCTCACCAGGTTTTACAGGAAGATCAGATGTTCAGCCTTCCCTCCAAGGTTGCCGCCACGCTCCGGGAAGAGCTGAGTGACTTTGGTCACATCAGGGATGGAAAGTTGCCCCTTTCCAAAGGCAAAGTGTCCGGGTGGCAGTGAATTTGCAGCGTGCCAGGAAGAGTAAAGGATTATTCCTCCAAGAGCAGGGCTAATGGGAATTCTAGGAGTGCTCAGTGATGGTGCATGTTGTCCTTCCCCAGGGAGGGCACAGTCACACCTGGGCACAGCCACACTGCTCTGCCTCGGCTCAGAAAGTCCTTCTGGAACAGCACATCCTCTCCCACCCCATTCCTTTTTTTGTTGTTTCTTTCCAGGTATTTTCTAGACGTAAAAAAACCCCCTGAATTTCACGTCAATAAACGGTGAAACAAAAGCCACTCCTTCAGCCACTTGTGCAGGGCAGGCGGGGAATTGCCAGCCCAGTTAAAATATTTATCTCCCTGACAACACACAGCTGCTGAGGTGCAGAGAGCTGAGGCTGCGGTGGCACCGCGTTTTTTAGGCAGGAATGTCTCATTAACTCCGCGTGCAGCGCTGCCTGAACCCGCAGCTGGGGACGGAGCAGCGCAACAAACACCAGAGCAGGTGAGGGAAGGGGAAACCCAGCACCTCCCCATCCTCAGGGGGAAGGCACCAAAAAATGTCCCGTGGGGGCAAGGGAAGAGCTCAGGGGGAGGCACAGCGGGGAAGGGAAATGGGATCTGCTGTCCTGTGTGGGTCTGGGCACGGTTTATATGAATAAACACAAGCCTGGCCCTTGGCACCTCCTTTTCCCCAGGGACTCGTGGATGCAAACCTCCAGCACCTTCTTCAGTCACTTTCTGGCCTGTCCTGGAAACACAGAGCAGCTCTTCGGAGAGCTTTTACAGTGGTGCTTATTCCTAATTTAAACTGTGGTTTTTAACACACGACTCAGTTATTTCTAATAGCAATAGAGACCAAAAAAAAGTATTTCCAACTGCAGCAAGCAGCCTTTTGAGAATGCTTTGGATCAGTTTTAGGAGTATAATTAACCTGGATGAGAAATTTAAACACCCCCTTCTTTTCTCAAGGCTCCCTGGTTTAAGTGGTGGCAGTGAAAACACATTAAGTCCTAATTCCAAAAATTATCTTGGTGGGCCAGGCTCATTCTATCAAATCTCTTCCTCCATTCCTACCTACTAAAATCCCCAACCAGCTCCAAAGCATGAGGACGGTGAATATTGCCACCACAGCACAACAGCGTGGGGTTTGTGCGGGCTGGGATGGGGAAGGGCTTCTCCCAACACCTCCCTGCCATTGCAGGGACTTGATTGGAATTTACCAGCAGGGTCCCTCTGACACCAAAATTGCTGCAGTCATTTCTTTGTCTTTAAAATGCCATATAATTGCTAATGTAATTAGTGATGTATACAGAGGGGGCCCGTGCAATTACCAAGTCCTAAGATCAAGTAATTAATGTTCTGTCAACAAAACAGCAACTGTTTCATTAACAACTGTCTGGGTTTGAAAACAGATCGACTCAGAACGTACCCACTCGGCTGAGTTTGGCAAGAGCAGTGAATTCCTGCCCCAAACACGCCAGCCTGGACTGTGGAAAAGGGGACTGTGCCATTCCCACCTCCAGCTCCCGGGCGTTCCTGCCCCAGTGTGACGAGGATTCACCAGCGCTGCCCACAGGGACAGGCTCACAGCTGCACGTCCCACTTTCACGGATAATCTCAGGTTTTAAAACACCTGCAGAGGGTTTCGAGGACCTTTCTGCAGAGGTTTTTATTGGATTGCAGGACTTGGAATTTTGGTGAGGCTTATGATTTTGTTGACTCCTGAATTTACTTTGTGTCCCCAAGGTTTTCTCTGCTGCCACCACCCCGAGCACCTCCCTCAAAGGGACAGCGCTGGGGCACCCACCCTGGTCGGGTTTTTCAATCTCCTTCCTCTACCAATTCGAGTTTACAAAGAGGTTTTTAGCCAGGTTTTCACCTTGTCCTTTCCCTCACAGCTCTTTTTGGAGAGCTCACATCCCTCCAAGTGTTCCCCAGTCCCACTCTGGGGTCTCTTGCCCATCTCCTTGTCTCAGTGCTTCCAACCAGAGCTCGTTTTTAAGGGTGAGACCCTGAAAGGCAAAGCCTGGAAGGAGCAGTGCTGGTCCTACCTGTTGGATTATTTCTTTTTCTGACCCAGAGATGGGGCTCTTGAGAGGCATTTAAAGGCTTTTAGTCCATTTTCAGTCTCATGAGAAAAGTCTTCTCTGTTCTTTCTGTTTCTGAGGCCTGCTTTTGCAGCTTCTGAAAATCTTTTTACCTGGACTATTTCACATCTGCTGGGCCTTCGAGGCAGGATAAGCTCAGTGCTGCACCTCGTGCCCTCACAGGATGGAATTCCCAATCCTCCAGACTCCATCCCTGTGATGGTTTTGGCTTCTTTACCCTGCCAGGGTCTGGATTAATACATGGGAGCTGCAGCTCGTGTTTGGACTTGGATGTTTATTATTTATTATTTCCTGTTTATTGTTTATTATTTCCTATAATAAGCCTCACGAGTCATGAGCTCTAAGAAGTTAGAGAAATGAGGTAAAATGGAGGTGTCTCTGACTCTTTCCAAGGTTATTTAAGAGCTAATCCCCCAATAACGAGGTGACGCCTGTATTATTTATATTTTTGACCCAATTATGGCCCCCCAAGGCCCACAATGCGGACGTTTTTCACCCAACTACAGAAAACCACCCAGACCCACGAAGAAGAAGGAAGAAGTTGAAGAAGAAGGAAGAAGAAGGTGAAGAAGAAGGACTTAGACAATGTCCCAAATCCTCCGTATTGCTTCACGTGCATTACTCTGTGCTAAACCCCCAAACTCTCAGTCTCCAGAATTCCGAGACATCCCAGTTCTCCCTGCCCACCTCTCCTCAGACAGCACAGGGCATGGTTAACACAGCACAGGAGCTGTGGCAGGGTGGAATTAAGCAGCAGGAGCAAGAGGGATCAACGAGGATTTCCGGGGAGATTTGAAACACAAACAAGCACGAGGAACTCTAAAAGTACACAATTTTTTTTTTCCCTCCCGCTCTGTGCGTGTCGTTTTATCACAGGGTAATTAAAGAACACTTTAAAATTGTGATTAATGGGCTTTTTAGCTTCAGAGGAATCGTATCTTTGATGTCAGTCGCTTAAACACTCCGTTTACTTTGCCATTGAGGGATGGAAATAAATAAAGAATGCCGAGGATGCTCTTTTTCCCCCCTTTTCTGCTTTCTACAGGGAAGCTTTGTAACAGTCACATGGATAAAAATGGGATTCACGCAATGCAAAAAAAACGAATGAATTCCCTCCCAGTCAGAGTGAATGAAACCCTGGTGGCAGGGACCAGCTGTGGTCACACTCAGTGTCACAGTGTGACTCCAGCTGCAGGCGGTGTTTGCGCAGAATTTGGAGGTCCCCTCTTCTGGGAAGCTCCACGCAGCAGCAATAATTCAGATTATTGGAGTTTAGAGGCGGGTGGGGGAGGCAACGGTGGCGATGCAGATCCCAAACCAGCCCCAGGTCCCCTCAGAGCCCATTCCCTGGGGAACAGACGCTTCCCTGGATGGAGGGAACGAGCTGTTCCCGGCCTCTCCGGCAACACCAGCGAATCTCAGGCACCCCAAGCCCGGTTTGCTGCTTAGCTCGAGGCACTGATGGGAGCAGTGCCTCTCTAGGGTGCTTGTTTTTATTCCACTGGACTATTTTTAACCACGGGTGAATCTGCACAGGGCGGAGAGTTAACGAAGGGATCAGTTCTAATCGCTCTTATTTTTCTTCCCATTTAAGATCTGGGCTCCAACACCGCCCACAAACCCTCGATAGCCTGAACCCCACACTTTTTATCATAAAGGTTGTGGAGGCGCTCAGTCCCGTAACAGTGTTTTCAGCCCCCTGGCAGCCTATTTAGCCAGTATTTGTTCTTAAATTTCTTAATTTTCACCCTTTCCCCTCCATCTCTTCTTTCTCAGCCTTCCCCTTTACACTCATAACTATACAAAAAATAAAAAGCCAGGTTTGGGAGTTTGAGGGGATAAATTAATTAGTTAGCCTGTATTTAAGCACCAGGTTCTTAAAATGTTTTTGAAGCTTTATTGGAGTTCCTTAAAATATTTTTGAAGCTTTATTATCTGTGGTTTTTTTTTTTTTTTTTGCATAAATCCTGCCCCAAACACACACAGAGCCACTCCTCCTTCCAAATATCCACCTCTAGGCAGATTAAAATTATGGATGTTTTTCATTCAGCTGCTTTTGGAAAAGAAAAAAGGACGAAAGGAAAGAGGGGAGGGGGGGAAAGAGGCAACTTTAATACTCTACAGTAGCACAACCCCGCTGGGCATAAAGCAGTGCTCAGGTAGACACATCTGGCGAAATGCATCACATCAAATTAGTATCAAGGGTATTGAGATTCTGAGACGCCTGGCAGACAATTCCCCTTCTAATGTACTGCTTTGGAGCTTGTTGAGGAAACTTGAATCCCAAATCTCCAGTGAAATGAGTGATACTAAACATGCCTGCTCAAATACTGAAAGTGAAGATCAAAGACGCGGTGTCCAAATTGGCTTTGCAAACAAAGCAAGCCCGGGGATCCCCAGGAGGACGCGGTGCTAATTTTATCAGATCTCCTTGACTTCTTCCTCCCAACAGCTTGTCATTTAAGAAAAATAATAATAATAATAATGAGAATGAGTTTCTGGCTGGCTGGCAGGACCGTGGTTGTGACACAAACAAATCCAGCGCCTCTTAAGGGTGTGCTTTGCAAGGCACCTTAATCCAGTTAAAGTGAAAAATGAGAATATCTCCCTCTGAAATCTGCCCACGCCTCAGTCCCCAAGCCTCACATAGACAAACACACAGGGCCATGAATATTTCAGCACAACTCAGCCCCTCAGATCAATACAGGCAACTCTCAAGTTCTATTGATTTTCAGAGGTTTGGCTCACAGGGGTGATAAAATATTTCTCAAGTTATGAACGCGGAGCTCGGGAGCTTTTGCTGATACCTCAGCATTTACCAGACACATCCCTCTCCCCTCCATGCGGATTTATGACTAAGCAATAAGTCCTGGAGAGGTGGGCACTGCCATCCCATAGGGCCCACTTAGGGTCAAAACCAGAAATCGGGGCGGTCCCTGAGGTCGCCAAACTTGTGTTTTCCCAGGTAATCACTTATTCTTTCCCCTCCAAGTCCTTGCTCCAAGATTCATTAGGCAGCGAGTGAAATTCCCTTTCAGCGTCCCCTGTAAGCTGTCAGAGAGAAAGGGACACCAAAGCAGACACCAAATAAAGCAACTCCCTGCTGAGGCAAGGGACTTAATCCTCTCCATATGGAAAGGAAATACACTTAATTATGTATTTATGCATGTCATTGCAGGCTTATATCTTGTTTCACTTTCATCCACAATGATCCAAACCTATTTCAATATAATGAGTAAACATTTCTGGGTTTACAATAACAGGAGCGCACGGTCCCTCACCATTTCCCAGCCATTTCCTTGCAGTGCAGTTTTTATTTGTCCTGGAGCAGCACCCAGGGAATGCTGTGCCGGACTGTGACTGTGAGGGGTTTGTAATCACAAAACCCAGGAGAGCTGGCCCCAGAGAGCTTAAAATGGAGCTGAAAAGGAATTTTGAGAGAGAAGTGGGAATCTGTGGATGCTGCTTGCAATATTCCAGTTATTCCCTCCCAAAATGGGTGTCTCTGCATAACCAAAAAATTACCTTTTTAATCCAGTCCCACACAGTCAGTCAGGGGCTGAGATCATTTGCTGTCCCCACCAAGAGACCTGGCGGATGTGAATTATGGATCTGGAGTTGCTTTTTTGGTAGTTCAGGAGGAGAATCCTCTCTGTTGCTTTGTTTAAAGCTGTTTTGATCATTATTAATATTATTTTTTTTTTACCCAGAAGCACCAAGGAGCTTTAAGGGCCAGGGACACCCTGTGCTCCCCTCAGGTGGCAGGACAGTGTCCCAGACAGCCCCTGCCACTTACAGAGAAGGTTTCAAGGGGAACAAAGAGCAGCGAGAAGAGAACTGTCCAGATCCACAGGCCAAGGCAAGGGGGGACCCTAGAGACATTCCCAGAGCTGCAGCCTGCAATTAAAAAAGGCAACAGAAAGGACATTTTCTGACTGATTCACAAGAAAAGAGGATTTGTGTGCATGGGCAAAGACCCACTGGCACAGTTACACTGCCCTGATCCGTGCACGGCCTCGAGAGAGTGCCTGAACTGCACTTGGACGCCCAGAAAATCTCATTTGGAGACCCTTCCCCGGGTGCCAGAGCCTGGCATGGGGGTCCAGCTTGCCCAGTTCCCACTTTTCCCCCGTGTGATGGTCTGTTGTGACTTTCAGGAAGCCAAACACAAAAAACCAAGCCCTTCCTTCCACTTCTTCAAACCAAATGTGGCTTTCACCCCCTCCTTTTCCTGGCAAAGAGAATCCATCACCCCCCTCATTTAAACACGTTCCAGTGGGCTCTGCAGCCCAGCCCGGTGAAACTCCGCTGCTGTGTCCCAGGCTGGCACTTCAAAACTGCAAGTTCACAGAATCCCATTCCCATCCAGCCCTCCCCTGGCAGCAATAGCTGGGAAGAATCCTCAGCCAGTGAAAACCCACCTCGAACCCCCACATTGGCCATCTCCAGTCAAATTACCCTGCTCAAGCTGTTCGGTCCCCAAACCCCCTCAAATGCTTCCCAATATTTCTCCCACAACCGGTGTTAAGCTGTAATTGCTCGCTGCATCTTTTTGCCCCTCCTGAATAATTGGTGTTAGATTTGCCACTTTATAGTCCTTGGGAATGTGACCTGTCATTATAAAGCTTCCAAAAAATCTCCGTGAGCGCGTCCCGATTTTCTCTCCTTCATTTCCTCCTGCAGCAATGGTTGTGCCCTCCCTGGGCCAGATACCTGATCTGCCTTTGGAGCATTGAAAAACCCTTTCAGCGGTAATTCTTGCAGTCATTTACGCAGTAACACCTCTAACATGCCTGGGAATAGAGAGTCAGGTCTTTAACGGATGTAAACTGGCAGAGCTCCACTGATTTTAATGGTTACCTGGGTCTGCACCACTTGGAGGGTTCGCTGAGAATTTTTGCACATTTACAAGCTCAGACAAGCTCGTTTCTCATTATTTAAAGGGCTCAGCTTGAAAATCAGCGTAGAAAAATCAAACTGAAGCGATAAGAGCAGCTGTTATTAAAGAAGAGATTTCCAGACTAAGTGGAGATCGTAGTTCAGGACATGCCTAATGGGAGGCCTATTGAATCTATCAATATCCTCAATTATTGACTTGAACTGGACCCTCAGGTCATAAGTTCAGTGCCTCATCTTCCAACGTGCCAAAATAACCCCACATTTCCCACTGGCGGATCTGTGGGCTGGGATGTGCAGAAGGTGGGAATTTGACAGCCATAGCCAGGAGGATCCTCATTTCAATAAGTTACACCCAGGGTTCCCTTTGGAGAAGAGGGATTTGAATGCAGAAAATGTTCTGGAGGGCTGAGATTTCCTAGCGCAATCACAAACTTCTGCAGCCTTTTCCTTCAGCAGGTTCTCGGAGAGTTTCAGCGTGGCTGGTGCCCTGATTCCCATCTCCCAAATCCCTGAATCTCAGCTGTTTGTAGTGCTCTAACACACACACATAACCTGCTGCTACGGCTGGCTGGACCAGCCATGATGTGCATTAAATAGTTTAGATTTAAGTATAAATATAAGATTATATTACACAATGAGTTATTATATATAAATGATACAACACAGTGAGTTTGCACACTCATTCTCCAAGCTCCAGTGTCCAAGAATACTAAAATATGAGATTATATTACACAATGAGTTATTACAAATGAATGATATTACACAGTGAGTTTGTGCACTCTCTCTCCAAGCCCCAGTGTCCAAGAACATTCCAATATAAAACATTTAAAGTGCGTGTCTTGACCAGGGGTTGCCCGAACCCTTTGTAAAATGGATGGAATTCCCCAGCAATCCTGGGCTTGTCCATTCCTCCTTCCCTGCCCGCTCCAGCCCAGCCTCACATCCCGTTTTCCCAGCTCTGGGAAGGAGCAGGAGCTGGATCTGGCATTGCAGCCGCAGCTCCACAGTAGCTTGACCCCCTGGCCTCTTCCAGCAATCCCTAATTCCCGGCGTTACATGATTCCTAATGGCACTTTTTTGGCGCTGGACAGGGCAGAGGTCAAGGTCTGGAATGTCACCAGAGCTGCTACTTAACGGGGACAGACAATTAGGGGATTGTCTGGGCGAGGGAGCTCCGGGCCGGGTGTGATAAGCTGCAATCAGCCCTGAGAGGTGATAAGAACAAGCTGCCGAGCCACTGGGCTTCCCTTTCCAGCCTCCTCCTCCTTTTCTGGCATCCCCGGAGCTCCTTCCAGCTTTCTTCTCCTTCTTTTCTGGCATCCCTGGAGCTCCTTCCAGCTTTCTTCTCCCTCTTTTCTGCCATCCCCGGAGCTCCTTCCAGCTTTCTCCTCCTTTTCTGCCATCCCCAGAGCTCCTTCCAGCCTTCTCCT
>WBMY01013245.1:136099-164276 GCA_013397315.1 Donacobius atricapilla | reverse complement strand
AAAACCAAAAACCCTAAGCAACCAAACAAAAAACCCAAAGCAAGCATCCAAAAATCCAAACAAAAAAAAACAAACCAACAAACAAAAAACCTCCACAAAAGAATACAGACAACACAAAAAAACCAAACCCCAAAGCCCCCTCCAAAAAAAAACCCTCCACCAAAAAACCCAACCATGTAACTACAAAAAAAACCCCTAAAAAAATCCCCAAACAAAACCCCAAACATTTTGCCTGGTGCTTCAGTTCCTCTTTTCTCCCGACCTACCCCTGTGTATCCCAGCCTGACCACCCCAAGCAGGACCAGTGATTGGTTTCCCCAACCCCATCAACAGAAACTTCAGTGTCCCCTGCTGAAAGCTGCCTCACAACTGCTAAAATTCATTAATAAACACCTTCTCTCACATATGAGAGCTTTTGAACCCCTCAAAAATGGCAGGAGGTTGTTCTCCCGTGACTTCCACCACAAATCCATATAAATGTTAAACGCGGGTTTTTTCCCCTGGCAGCTCTTCCAAATTTGTTAGGACAGATTTGGTTCCTCTGTTCCAGCTCAGCGGGGAAAAATGCTGTAAAATTTCAGCTTTGGATGATTTTTTTTTCTTTTTTCTCTCTCTGAGATAGAGAGAACCCAACCTAATTTCTTTATTACTCACAAAGACAGTTTTGAAAAGCATCCTCAGGCTCCCCATCCCTTTTTCTCAGGGCTCACGTTTCGGATTTTGAACGGATCTCTTCTCCCAGCCCCTAATTGACAGTGAAAAGCTGATTTCTGGAGCCAGCGTAAGGTACTGAAGGTAAGTGATCAAAACACTGCCCCTGTAATAAATCACTGGAGCCCAGGTCAGGGGCTGGAGTGTGAACGCAGCGTTCAATAAAGAAACACTCCGCACCTCTGAGCTCCAAACTGACCCAGCTAATTGACCTTGGTGTGCTCCCCCCATTAATCATCCTGGCACGGGGGGCAAGAGGCAGCTCTGCTGCACAGGGCTGGGGGTGGGAATGGAAGGTGAGACGGAATCATGGACAATTCTTCCTTAATTAACTCACGGCATTGCCTGGTCCGGGAGGTGCCGCTGCTTTTCTGATGGGATAGCAGAAAGGAGATGGTTTGCCCAGTTTGTGGTCATTTAGCCCACGGGTGCCCAACGCAGGAAATTTAGGGAAATGTGAACAATTGCCTGGATGCAAAATCGCAGGATCTGCAGAGCTGGGAGGGACCCACAAGGATCACCGAGCCCGAATGTTTGGGTTTCCAGTGCTAATCAAACCCTCCCTCCATAAAAACTTCCCATATTCCCATAAATCCCCTGCGTGCAAATATCCCTGAGTCATTTCCACAACACCAGAGTGAATGAAATTACCGATGCACCTGCCAGGGGTTTCCTGCGTGGGTTTTTCCATAAGAAAGTTCTGCAAGAACGTGTTGGAAAACCACAAAGCCAGCCCTGCATCCCTTCACCCATTATCTCTCTTCATTCAAGATCTGAAACCACTGCTTGGCACTAAAATTCATCAGCTCAAAGGTTTTCTATTGAACTGATAATTTAGAACCATCATCCAGAGATTGTGGCCATGCTCATGTGAGGAATTTCAACATTTTAATTGGAGGAAATCACCTCATTAATGTGGAGTTAAGGTCTGTGTGTAGACTGGGAGCCTGTGCTCCATTTGCCAAAGAAAAGGAATTTTTGGGTTCCAAAATGGTCAAGTCAACAATGCCGTTCAAAAACAGGGGCAAATAAAGCCCCCAAACAGTGAGAGACAATGGAATTTCATCTCCAAAATCTCTGCTGAAAAAGGAACACATGAGCACTTCCCAATTTCCACCCATTCGAGGTTTGTGTCTGATTTATTTTCCTTTGGTCTGAATCTGTTTATTGGCTGTGAGCAACATGATCCAACTCGAAAGTGGCCCAGCTTGGAGTGGGGGATTGCAGCAATGACCTCCCCACATCCTTTCGACCCAAATTATCCCAGAACTCCATTGGACAAGGTTAAGGATGGACCGAAATCAGCATTTCAAACACTGGAACTGCAGCGATCTTAACAGGAACATATAATTAATTATTTGCTAAACCACCAGGAATTTCTGGTGAAACAACCACCACAAAGCTGAGATTTTCAAAGCCTACAGGATTTATTGGGAACCAAGGACTTAAAGTGAATGAGGAGCTCAGAACCCATGGCTGCATTCACAGATATTACCCATATTCACAAACCACTGGAAATATGGGAAGAGGACAGAATATTTAGCCCTGTCTTCGTACAATATCACACTGAACCTAAACAAGGAATCGCCTAAACAAGGAATTTCACAGCAGAGTGTCCCTCAAAGGCACTGATGCTCCAGCCCAAGGAATTGCTTGTGGTATCAGGAAATCCCACGATTTACAGACAAGTGCTTGATTTTCAGAGACCCTGAGCATTTAAACTGAGTTCCTGGAAACAGAGCATCCCCATTTCTGCAGTCTCCCATTTCTGAAGCCGCACTCCAACCTTCCCTGAAACCCTCTCCTCTCCTTCCCCATTTTTCTCCATTTACGGGCACTGAATGCTTGAATGCTTCCCCGGCAGCAATTCCAAAGCAAGGACAATCCCCTTGGAGCACGAGACACAGAACCTATTAATAAGCAAATGGAAAGAGCTGGCATATATTTCTCATTGTTTAATTCAGCAGCCACCAGAGCCTGAGCGCTCCTCTCCGGGGGCTCAGCCAGGCACAGGCAGCGTGGGAGATGAATTCAGCGCTCAGCGTGGAGCAAACAGCCCCAGACTCATCCCACATCCCACATCCCTCATCCCACATCCCACATCCCTCATCCCACATCCCTCATCCCACATCCCACATCCCACATCCCACATCCCGCGGGATGGAGGCGCTCCTTCGGACAGCCGGGTCTGGATTTCGGGGGGAAAGAGCCTTTGTTCCCCCCCGTGCTGCCCCCTGCACAGGGCTGGGGGTGGAAATGGAAGGTGAGATGGAATCATGGACAACCCTTCCTTAATTAACTCACTGCTTTGCCTGGCCTGGGAGGTGCCGCTGCTTTTCTGATGGGATAGCAGAAAGGAGATGGTGTGTTGCCCTGATTTTTCAACCTTCTCTTTGTGTCTCACAGTTCAGAGTTCTTAGGTTGTTTCTCACACACGGGTGTTATAAACAGAAGCAATGTTTTCCTTAATTCAAGGTAGTTTACATTCTTTGTTTTAGAGCTATGGACAGCTGATGGACAGTTGTCCTGACCAACGGGATGGGAGAGGTGTCAACCTTCTCCCCCAGTCCCTGGCCTGTGTAGAAATACTATAAAGGTGGAGTTAGATCCTTTTTAAATAAATCAGTTTATGCCTTCTGATCGAAGTGAGGGTGTGTGTCCGTGTGTGTGTGTGACGAACAGCGTCACTCCGCTCCTCCAGGGACGTGTCTGTCAGCCCAGGGCTCCGTCCCTGCTGCTGGAAAGCCCCTGAAGGGCCTCCAGTGATGGCTGTAGCCAGAGGGGTCCCCTCCCTTTCAGGCAGATTGGCCCCCAAGGTGTCCCTCACCCCTCGGGCCACTCCCTGCTTTCCCCAGGTTGGTGAATCCCTTATCTCCTTCCCTTCCCACACCTGAGCATAAAAGTTCCTGTCCTTCCTTTGTTCTGGGCTCTGCCAAGGAAAGCCCTTGAGGTGAGGAGGTCCCGCCAGGGGCCCCAATAAACTCGTGTGCCACCCCCTGTGCAGAGCCTCCTTCTCTCTCACCATCGTCGCCTCAGCCCTGGGGCCGGTGCCGGGAGTTGGGTGCTGAGGAACCCCCAGGATCAGGCGGTCTGCGTGGCACAGAGCTGTACCTGCTGCTGCCCGTGCCAGGGTCAGCTGGGCTGGCACAGCGGGCACTCCGAGAGGCACCAGCGACACGGTGGCTCCTCCACTTGATGACTTTCATTCCGGTCGCGGCTTGCAGGTCACCTGTGTGAGTTTTCATTATTTACCCTCTCCTCTCCCACACCCCATCTCCCCCTCCTGCAGTCCTGGGCAGCCTGAAGAGAACTCAAATAACCCTGAGAGAGACTTTCCTGTCTACCTTCCCTTGCTTCGGGGATGATGCTTTTGTATCGCATCAGGATTCGCTGATTTATTTCCATTATGTAAAAAAAAAAAGAGATTTTTTTTTTCAGTTATTGTGGGGTTTTTTTCCCCCTCGTACACCACAGATTTTGCACAGCCACTCCAAGGGCCAGCCCAAACATTCCCTGGGAAGGGGCTGCTGGGTTCTAAGTCAGGCTCAAGGGGAAGGAGGCAACGTAGATGGGCCTCAGCGAGTTCTGCACTTCTCCATCCATTTTCACCTCTGCTGCTCTGAAAGGATGTTGTTCTGCCAAGGAAATATCAACTCTGACACAACAAAATGCAGGAATCCACTTCTTTTCCTTTAAACTGAGCACATACAATTGCTGGGCCCAACTACACGTCGTATTTTCTGCCCCAGGCTCATCTCCTCCTCCCCAGGCTGAATTCTGCAGCTTCAGTCCCTGCAAGTGCCTCCAAGATTGTTGCACTCCTGCAGACAACACCCCCAGTTTGCTTACAGATACACCAGAAACGCGCTGTGAGGAGAAAAAACCCCACAACTCCTCAGCAGGCTCTGCCCCCAAACCCCCACACCCAACAAGCTCTGGATAATGACCCTGGTGAAACACCTCACCCAGCTCCCCTTCCCTGAAACTTCGATCCCGGCCCTTCCCAGCCTGACAACTGTTGCGTGTTTAAACTCCAGGCTGCGTGACAACCCTGCTGGGTATTTCCTGCACTTAAATCCTCGGCTTGTCTTTCACACTGACACTTCCTCCAGTGCAGCCCCATCACGGGGCTGCTCCAGTGACATGTGGAGCGCAGAGGAGCATTTCAATGCTGTGAGCGGCCCGTCACACCTTTCATCCTCCTTCCACCTTGCTGCCTCTGCCCTTCCCGCTGGATGGGTTGGGGTGGCCGGGGAGTGACAATAATCTCGGGCTGCTGCTCCACATTCCGTCCCCCGGGGCTGCCGAGGGATTTCACCTGGGATTCCTGGCTGCCCCAGAACCTTGGCCGGTGGCGCGGGGAGCTTCAGCACCATGGGAACTCCCAGGGGGGGTTTCAGAAGGGAGAAAATGGGAATAACGCCACTAGAAAAGTATGCCCAAATGGCCCTGAAGGCAACGTGTTGATTTGTTTCAAATCCCAGCCGCTAAGGACTGTTTATGATTTAGTATTTGTGCCTGTTTTGCCTGTTTGCTCCATCTGCATATGCAGGCCCCCTCGAAATTAATCATTTGATCAAAACTCTTATAATTTATCAAAACTTTATCATTTCAAGGTCAAGCCTTCACAGCAGACCCTGCAAAATAAAGCTGCCTGTTTCACTGCTGCTCTGATTTCTTAGAATATAAAAAAAATTAAACCCTTCCTTGTGAAATCAGCTCCGCAATTGACTCTGCTCTGGGATGCACTTATGCTGTGAAGGGTGACCAAAATGGACAATTCCCAGCCCCAGAGATGACCACTGCACTGGAAATCCCAGCTCTCACCCGGGGAAAAGGGCTGGGAAGCAGAGCTTTGTAAATGCTCTGTAAAATCCAGCTCCACGGAGCACTTTGACTTCAGAGCTCCTGAACAAGAGCAGATCAGAGCCAGCCCCTGCTGGTAGGTGGTTACTGCTGTGATTCACCCAAAACCAGCTTCTGTTAATGAATAGAAGACGTGTTTTAATATAAAACCGTGCTGTCGCACGCACAGACGCACTCCTGCACCCGAACAGGAAGAAATTCCGGCTGAACACATTATTTTCCTGAAGTCCCACGAAGAACTGCCCGGAAGCTGGTGCAGAGCTGAGCCCAAATCCCGTTCCCCCGGAGCAGGAGGGCTTTGCCCTGCTGGGGGAGGCACGGCACCAGTGCCACCAGCACAGGGACAAAGGGGCTCTCGATGCCCTCCAGGGTTCCTGGGTGATCTCCCCAGGCCGGCTCCAGAAATGCTGGAACACGGAATATTTTCCAAGTCATTTCCATGTCCCTGGTCAGCCAAAAACCAGAGGAGTGATGAATGGCAGCACTGCCCTTTGGAGGACCAAAGTTATTATCCTAATGCACGGGGAGGAATGATGCATTAAGGCATTAAAGAATCAAAACAATCACATTAATGCCTGACAGCATAAGCAGGAAACAAAAGATGAGAGCTGTAATCCAAACCATATGGCTTAATAACTAATCTCTCATTTATGCATCGTTATTAAAACACGTCCTGGATGTTTGGGACTTACCAGGACTTCTCAGCATTGTTATTTTACATATTTAGATTTTTTTTTTTTCTCTCCTCCTCTGCTCCTCTCCTTACTCTTTCCCTCTCTGAAAGCGTTTTGTTGTGGGGTTTGTTTTTTTTTTTTTCGGGGTGGGGGAAAGATTTTCAACCTGTTTCTCTTTTCATAAAGTCCAAAATCCTACGTCAACACAATTAAGCCTCCACAGTCATAACAAATGAGGGTTGTCAGTTAGGCTCACTTGAGACACAAACTGCAGCTAATATTACTCAATATGCAGATGTTTTCTGTCTCTTTCCGCTGGAAAAAAAAATAAAGTATTATTCAAATGGATTAATGATGAATTGCCGTTAATCTGAAGAGGATATGGTGCAGGATGACACAAGGTTGCAGAAATGTCAAGTGGGGATGTGTGTGAGCAGTGGAGTCCTCTCCGTGGGCTGGTGGGTTTGAATAATTCCTGAATTGTTGTGGTGCTGGACCACACCAGCTCTCCCTCAATGAAAAACCCTCAAATGGGTCGCATGAAAATGTTTGGCCCTCAAATGATGCTCAGACAGATCCAGCTGGGGATCTGTCACAGAGAGAACTCCCAGTGAAACCACCAGGATCGTTTTCAACTCTTTCAGAAGTTTCTGGGAGTCAGGAGAGCCCCAAGATCAGATTGCACCTGACGCTGCAGAGCAAAGCTCTCCCCAGTCCACCCCCAGTGACCTCACTGCAGCCACCCCATAAACTGATGAAAAATTCTCTCCAACCTGTTTTCAAAGATAGTAATTCCCAATATTATCCATACCAATGTGGAGTACCAAAAGTTATTTAAACGCCTCAAGAAAAAAAAAAAAATCAAAAAATCAGCATCTGTTTTACTCAGCCTCTGTAACTCATTCTGTGAATTTGTTTGAAAGAAGGGAAATTTTGGTCAGATAGATGGAAAAAATTCCTCGCTGTGAGGGTGGGGAGGGGCTGGGCTGGGATTCCCAGGGAAGCTGTGGCTGCTCCATCCCTGGAAGTGCCCAAGGCCAGGCTGGAGCAAACTGGGATTGTTGGGGTTGGAGCTGGGTGATCTTTAAGGTCCCTTCAACCCAAACCATTCCGTGATTCCCCGATTCTTTTCTTTTCATGCCACTCGTTCTACAGCTTTCAATATTTTTGTGTATTTATTTCACAGATTGACACCAATGGCAGAAAAAAATTGCAGCTGAATTTGAAGAATTTCAAAGCTTGGGAAAGCTTTAAATCCTGGGCAAGGACTGATCCTTAAAATAATGTTTGAACAACAGGTGCAGAAAGGAACTACCCAAGTGTAGGTGTGGGAAAAAGCTTCAAAAAAATCTCCTAAAGCAGCATCTTGAATTTATTTTTGATTGAAGAAAAGGCTTTTTGGAAGAACTGGAAGGAGGTAGGGAGAAGAAATAAAAACTATTTTGTATTGCACCAGAATGCAGGGTTAGGGCTTAATGCAAATACTTTACAGCTCTATGAGTTTTCCTGAAAAAAAAGAAAAAGAGAATAAAAAAGTACATGGAGAGTTTTTCCTCCTCGAGCAGCAGCAGCTGCACTTTGTGCTTCACCAGACTCAAATTCCTCCTGAGCTGCTAAATAAATGCTAATGATCAGGATGATTCTTTTCTTTGGGGTTTTTCCCTCTCCTTTAAAGATTTCTGTGGAGAAACTGAATGCTCTGATTTATCTCCATTAGAGCCAGCGTTACACTGAAGACAGAATGCTGTTCTCATTCAGGAATAGTTTACTGGAAAACATCCAGAGTTGGAAATGTTGATGATGGGTTGGGTTTTTTTCCTCTTTTTTTTTTTTTTTTTTTTTTTTTTTTGTTCCCTGTTTTATTCTGCTTTGTTTTCAAAGCAGTTTAACAGAGGGTGAAATGCTATGGAAAAATCGAAGTTGCAATAAAAAGGAGCATGTGAATAATTTACAGATTTAACCAGCCTTAGCCTGAAAGCAGGTATGTCATACGTGGAAATTCCAGTTATAGCTACATTACACAAAACAATATTTTTGTTTTTTAAAAAACCCTTTATTTCTACAAATCAAATTGTTGTGAATGAGATTACAGGAACCACCTTGGGCTGATACTCCTATGGCTGAGCAGGGATTTGTGAGAAGGAAATCAGGAATTACCAGAGCCGCTGCAGATTCTGTGATCTCTGAATTAGATGTCAGCAGACACGAAGTAAAAATCAACATATTTTTATCTTTTACTTTCCAACTGCTTTTCAGTGTATTTAGAATCCACACATTTGTTGCTACAATAAATAATCTGTCTTTTAATATCTTAGACTTCTTCTGTGGATTTGAATGCAGACATCGGCTGAGGAGGAACATAAACATCATTTGATGCTCTAAAAATGAGATACTGTAAATCTGATTGTGATCTTAAGTCACAATGAGTTACAACGGCATCAATTATCAGCTTCAGAAGTGTAAATTAATTTACTCCGGGCACAGAGATAAAGGGGGCTCAAGTCCTGCAGTAAAAGAATTCGATGTTTCTCCCCTGGCTCGTGGACTTTTCCACCTCGGAGCATCACCTGTGCCCTGGGAGCCCAAGCAGCCAAACTCCCCCCGCTGCTTTCTGCACTCATTGTTCACGGGAGGAGGCAAGGAAAAAAAGCAAAGCACGGAGGAATTCCAGTTCCAGGCTGTGGGAGAGAACGCGGCGAAGTTTGGGGTGTTTTATTTAATTTTTCATTCCCTCATTTTGCATCCTCTGCTTGGAAGGAGTTGGCAAAGTGTGTCAGCTTCCTGCCTTAATTGGAGTCTGTGTCTACCGAGATCCAGAGTAAGTAATAAATAGATTCTCACCTCCCTGCTTTCCAAAGCTATTCAAAGCCCACCTGGGCTACTGATGTTCCTGCTTACAATGGAGAATAGAGCAGGAGCTGAAGGATTTGACACTGCCTGAAACAGACACTTAATAAATAGTGTTCTCTTGGAATGATTAAAACCAGCTGGCCACGGAGAAGCAGCGTAGAATTTAACTCGGGAGAATGAAATCAAGATAAAGTCAGAATAAATTCATCTTCTGCTTCCCAGCCTCGCTTTCCTCAGCTCCTCTCCCTTCCCCCAGGGCAGCAAACCTGGTTTTCATAACTGCAAAGAGAAAAAGAGCAGGGGGGAAATCCAAGAATTCCTGCTAAAAGAGATCGGCCAAATGTAAACAGTTCCAAAAAACATGAAAACCATTTGAAAATCTTCCGTGTCTCCGAGAGACCAGTAACTCCCAACATTTGGCCGCTCAGCTTCAGAGAGGGGGGAGAGGAAAAAAAAAAACCTGAAAAGAGGGGAAAAGGAAAATTTTAAACACAGGAACAAGATTTCCAGTCAGGAGTAATGATTTTCAGGGACCCAGAGTGAAACCCAGTGAGAAACACCTGCCTTGCTGATAAGTGATTCCCTTTCAGATAAGTCAAACTGGACAGCCCTGGAACAGATTCACCTACAGACAGATTTTTCACTTTGGAAGTAAAACTTAGCTCCCAGATTTGCCATTAATATAACATCAATCTTGGTTTTTTATCCCTAATGGAGTCACGAAGTGTTTCAGAGGGAACCTCAGCGCTCGGCTGAAGTTCAGCCCTGGGCTGGAGCCGCAGCAGAACTGAGCAAACACAGAGCAGGTCGGGGCCCTCCAGCCAAAGGGAAGGGCAGGAAAATCCCCAATCCTTTCCCCAGCAGGACAGGCCCAGCGCCCACAGCCAGGAAAAGGTTCAGAGGTTCTCCAATGCCCACGTGGTTTGTGCTTTCCTGAATTCCAGGGAGACACTGCTGGACTTACAGGGAGAAATCCCTCCCTGGGAGGGGCTGGGATGGAATTCCCAGAGGAGCTGAGGCTGCCCCTGGATCCCTGAAGTGTCCAAGGCAAGGCTGGGCAGGACTTTGAGCCGCCTGGGAGAGTGGGAGGTGTTGAGGTTGGAGCTGGATGAGTTTTAAGGTCCCTTCCAGCCCAAACCACGCCGGGATCCCATGAACTCTTCCTGGACACAGCCCAGGATGCAAACCCAGCTGGGACACCCCGCCCCAGGGCCCTGCAGGATCTGGACCTGCCACACCCCCCAGACAAACATCCAACACCCCAGCTCTCCTTGCCTGACATCTCTCATCCCTCTCCCAGACGTGCCCTGGCCGCCCTGCCCATGGAAGGCTGGATCCCAGGAAAATTTCCAGCTTTATCCCAGGAAATCCGTGCTGGCAGCACGAGAATGAGAATTTTCCATTTCTGTTCAGGTTTACGGCCAGCTAGGATAGTTCGAGGAGAAACAACCTGCTCAGGTTGGACATCAGGAGGAATTTCTTGGTGGAAAAGGGTCGTTAAACATGGGAAGGGGCTGCCCAGGGAGGGTTGGAGTCCCCATCCCTGGAAGGCCTGGATGTGGCGCTGCCCAAAGTGATCCCACGGCGGGATTTGGTAAAGACTGAATGGACGAAGCTGGAGTTATTTCCCAACCTTAATTAATCAATAAAATATTCACCTTCAGAACCAGCAGCTAAAAAGATGCATCAGAGGTGAAATGACACCCCAAAGCCGCTGCACAGCTAAAGACATTCCCTGCAGCCCAAAGGATTTTCTCTGCCTCAGCTTTCTGTCCAAGACTAAGAGGCACTGAGCTGTTTTTCAGCCAGAGCAGAGTAAAAAAGAAGACAAATAATATTCTTAGAAGTTTCAGTGCTCCAGAAGCTCATTTGTCATGTGACACATGATAAGTGACTTGAAGAAACGCAGGCACTGGCTTGAAAAAAGAGGAGAAAAATCATTAATTTTTGAGTTTGTGCTCAGAGGTCACAAGCCTGAGGCTGAAAGTTACTGGAAGAACATTAACGCACAAACAGGGCGGGAAGAGCCTGATCTTTCTTACAGGGACAAATCCAGAAGGATTCCTGTGATAATTTAGCAGGCTTATTATGTAATATGTTTAACATGGATCTCTTCAGGAAAGTCATTTAAAAACATTTGGAAGTTGCAACCACAACTTGAAAACATCCCTGTCACAGGACACGAATTTTTGGGGGGTTTTGTGTTGTTTTTTTTCCCAAGACACCAGAGAAAATTTTATACCGAATTCTGCAGCTGAAAGAAGTAGATCTGGGATGGAAATTCCTCCTGGTCTGAGGGGGTAAAAAAATCATTGTGTTCGCTATTTTAAAGCATGTTTTGTTTGCTTCCTAAACAGTCTGACTTACTGAGGCTGAAATACATTAATAGGCTTATCCCAAACACAGCAATGAAACCTCCCAGTGAGTTCTCCCATTCTCTTCCCGCTCACAAAATTCAATGCAATTCTTACAACAGCCAGAAAAATCTTCTTTTCCAAGTGTCCCAGGCCAGGCTGGACAGGGCTTGGAGCACCCTGGGACAGTGGGAGCTGTCCCTGCCCACGGCAGGGGTGGCTCTGGGTGGGATTTAAGTTCCCTCCCAACCCAAATCTTTCCAGGATTCCATGATAACGAGGAATTACAATGTATTACCCTACTTAGCTAACACAAAGGACATGAATTTTCCCTATTTTTTCTTGAGACACAGATGGACTCTCTGCTGGGATGCTGTGCTTCACAAAAAACCCAATTAAAAATTTAGTTTCTTTTATTTTTTTAAATACAAAAGCTCTTTTAAGACACATTTCTGAAGAGAAAACTTCACTTTAGCTCCCCAGCCCGCTGTTGTCGGGGCAGGCCTGGATGTTTTTCAGTTTTACAATACTTAGTTTGATTTAAACCCAGAAAACGTCTCAGGAACCAGGGAGTTTATTTGAACAAAGGGCCCTGCTCAGCTCCTTCACCCCATGTCCCAGTTTAGCAGCGTTATCTCACCAGACCAAGCCCCCCAACATTAATTTTTACTGCAGCCACCAGGGCTTAGATTCCAGTTGCCTCCATTTTATGAGGAACTGGCTGAGCAAATTCCTCGGGACGTCCTGAAAGGAGCATTTTTTTTTTTCTTTTTTTTTCACTGAATTAAAACCAGAATAAAAATCCCAGTTGGTGGAAGTAAAATCCTTGTAAAGGCCCTGTCACCTCCTCAGCTGCTGCAGGGCTTGGCTGGGGGGGTCTCTGGGAGGTGAAAGCACACCTCCAGCGCCGTCTCACCTAGAGCTCTGTTCTGCTGGCCACCTGCTCCAGGGGTTTCTTTTCAAAATCCTCAGGTTTGATCATTTCGTGGTGAATTTATGACCCATTCTGCACTGTTTTGTCAGCTTAAAGCCAACGGGCACTGAATTAAGTCACAAGACAGGTCAAAATTCAGGTCTTAAACATCTTTGTTCTCGTTTAATTGGAAGAAAACGATGCTCAGCTCTGGCACTGATCTCTTTGTTCTGGGCATTTTGAAGCAGTGTTTGGGACAGAGGTCCTGCCTCTGTGTCAGAGACAGAGGAAATGCACCCAATTCGGGCCAGGGAAGGTTTAGATTAGATAGTAAGAATTATTTTTGTCATGAAAATTGTCCTCAAACGTTGGAATGGGCTGGCCTGGGCAGTGGTGGAGTCACCAACTCTGGAAGTGGCACTTGAGGATGTGTTTTAATGGTGACCATGGGGGTGCTGGACTCCCACTTGGACTTGATGACCTTAAAGGTCTTTTCCAACCTTACCAATTCCATGATTCCATAAATGGAGGCCCAGAGCTGTCCAAAGGCATGTTTTCAGCGGGTGAAAGGAGCAGGAGCAGATTCAGTCCAGGTCAGGCAGAAGCCAGCAGAGTTTGAAGTATTTGGAAACCATCAACGCACTCAGAACCGTGGCCATGAAGGACTGGACAGCACTGGGAGGGAGTGTCCTTGTCCTGGGAAACAGGGAGGAAAAGGGGAGGGAGAATTCATCAGCAGAGAATTTGGAACAGAAATCACAGAATCGAGGGATGGTTTGGGTTGGAAGGGACCCTATAAACCACTGGGTGGGATTTAAAGGGTTCCAACCCAAACCAGCCCATGCTTATATAATAATTAGCACCGAGGCTCTAATTGCCTTCAGCAGGCTTTGAGCCAGGCTGAGTGGGTTGAGAACCAGCAGCTCCCCGGAGCCAAAACCCAGGAATGGGTCCTGTAAGGTGGATCCCCGTCACGGACTGCGGATCCCGCCCGTGGGAGAAGCGTTCTCAGCCTCCCTGCTCTTCCCACGCGCTCTCCCTCTTCACCCAGGAGCCTGAGAACCGCCCCCGGGCTTTCCATCCTCAGAGAACCCCGCCAGGCTGCCCGTCTCTGCTCCAGAAGGAAAATTCCTGTCACGCAGACAGCACAGATTTGTTGAAGTGAGAGAAGATTCTCAGGCTAATTTTAGGGATCTGAACAGAAGGCGACACTCCAGCTGGGAGAAGATTTCCACCGAAAACAGTTTTCTGATGCAGACCAGGGGGTGAGGGGAGGGAGGGGAGTTTCACAACATTATTTCCCTGCTTCTCCCAAACCTGCTCGCTGGAATCCACTTGGGACATTCCTTGGTAACAGCCATTAGCACTGAGGGAGCTGCAATGGTCCCTGCAAAGGCTGCCAGCACAACCAGGGAGCTCCTGGAAGGGACGGAGATCTCTCCCAAGGAATTTGGGATGGAGGTAGAGTGAGGCAGAGGGTGCTTTGTGAACTGGTCACACGAGTGGCCTCCAAGAAGGGAACTCTTTGGGGCACTGGGCACGATTCCTCAACGATTCCTTTCGTTCCTGGGCACTGGGAGCTGCAAAGAGGCAAAAAGAAAATCTCTTCAACCTGCAGGAATGGTCATCCTTCCCTTCCTCCAAAGGAACCAGACTCGGAGAATCTAACTGAGATTTCTAGCTGGTGTTTTTTGGGGAGTTTGGGCTTTTTTTAAGAGAAGGCAGAGGTTTTAACTCAGTCAAATCAGCAATTTTCTGAGAAAGAGATTAAAAGCAGGGTGGTTTTAATCAACCTCAGCTCCAATTCACCTGTCCCACAAGTAGTGCAAAATTTCCTCCCTTTAAGGACAACAAAAAGGGTTCTAGCCAAGGCAGGACATTTATTCGTTTAAAAACACACACAGGTCAGATCTTGCCAAAACGCACATTTCAACTCGATATAAAACACGTTCAGAACTCAGGGTCACCCTCAGGATCGATCTTGTAGGAATAACCAGCAGGGAATGCTCAGAGGAGAGGCTGGCCAGACTCCCCCTCCCTGTCAGACACTGCTCCAACACCCCGTGCCCTGCTCTGCCTCTCCCTGGGATGCTCTGGGAAGGAACGAGACCGCGGACCCGCGGCTGATGTCCCCTGGTGCCCGTCCAGCTCAAAAAAAACCCCTCAAGTTGTTCAAGAGACCCAAACAAGTATTTATAACTTCCTGACAGCCTGCGCTGTACAGAGCTTTAAGACCCCTGTAAAGTCTGCCTCCCCTCCTTTCTCTCCCCGCGATAAAACCCGCGGCTCTTCGGGGTGAGCCAATTCTCCCCCAGATGCAGAGCCAATCCTGGAGACACCCTGGCTTTCAACACCGCTTCTCCAGCACCTCCAAATCTCCCTCCCCATCCCGCCGCCAGCCCAAGGCTCAGCTCCATCCGCGGGTGCTCCTTGACCAGCCCCGATTTCAAAGATAATGGAAGGCACCAGAGGAAAATCCTCCAAGTGGCAAGTTTAGCTGATAGAACAAGCAGGAATCCTGGCAAAACCCACACTGGGACTGCCAAGAAATTCTGTATGATGCAGGTGCAAAGAAGGGGGTTTTTTTTGTTTTTGTTGTTTGGGTTTTTTAAAATTTTTTTATTCAGACTCATTAAAATACGCATTTTTTTCAAAATGAATAAATTAAAACATCTGGGAGTGAGGAGGAAAGGCAGGGGCTGGAGAGCAGAGCAGGGTTGGTCCACACACACACACAATTACTTGGTTTCCAGTGGAAAAAAAAAAAATTGGTTTGAAGGCCCAGGACTTCATCAGGACCCATAATTGTGGGAAAGTAACCTGAAGATGCCAAACAACAGGAAATTACCAGAAGAATCTGTCAGCACAATCAGCTGCTATTTTCATTGTTCTTTGGCAAATTTATACACAGTCGGGAACACCTGGGCTGGCACCCGGCCCGGCCCTGACTAATTGCCAGGGGAGAGGAGCAGTCATTTGTCTTCAGTGGGGTTTCCTACGCTCGCTCCTCCAAACATGTGGTTTCACTTTTCCCCTCTCTCTGCAGGAAATGGCAGGACAGTGAAACGCAGAATAAATGAGCTCGATTCCAAGAGGTTGCCTCCTCAGAGGCCACTCCAAAAATAACTGTCTTGTGAGAGGCTGTTAATAACCGAGATTCTCTGCGCTGTCTGCGGCGAACAGCGTTTCAAAGGCACGGGGCTCCTCTGCTCCCCCAGCCCCTGCGCGCTTTAAAAACATTGTGGGGGGAAGAAAAGGAAGGGAGGCAGAGGAGGAAGAGTTGTGAGCCCGGTGTGTTTTTGCGGGGAGTTCACACTCCCTCCAAATTGCGCCTCAAAGAAGCTGCTGGAGTTTTCCTTTGCAGGACCCGGCTCTATTCCAGGGCTGGAGGAGCATTTGTGGAGCAGCTCCGTGGTGGCTCCTCAAGGACGTTCCTCTCTCTCCATCTCACACCTCCGTCCCCTTGGAGGACGTGGAATACCTGGTCTCCGTGGGATCACAGCCATCTACAACAGGCAAAGAAATTCCCGAGAAACCCAGGACCAGTCCCCCCACCACTGGGTGCTTTGATCCCCCTTGCCCACGGGGATATCCCAAAGGCGTCCGAGAGCCAGGCCCTGCTTTCTGTGCTTTCCATTCCCTGGGTTCATTTCTATTCGAAGCAGGTATTTGCTGCATGTGTCTTATATTAAAAAAAAAAAAAAAAAAAAAAAAAAAAAAGGCAAGTGCCTCTCCAAATGCAAGCTCTGAATGGGATTTTAAAGCCCTGTGACAGACACCAGAAGAGTCCCAGCACTCACCTGTGTTACAGCTTTATCTCTGCCCGGACCCTGACATGCTAAGAGTGCACTTTAAAAGATCACCTCTTTACAAGAACCACCTGTCTAAAGCGACAGCTTTTTCCTTTAACCTCACAACAGATTTTTAAGGTTAGCATACCACTTAAAAAAAAAAAAAAAACAAATGGCCCCTCCTCCCCATTACCACCAATTCTCAGCAAATCCAGGCTGTGATGTCCCCTCTGTGCAGCAAAAATACCTTTTGTGTATTTTATGTAGTCTTCTTTTTAAACCTGGGGTGCTTTTCATTTAGATAGCGCTGTTATTTACCATTTGGGACAGTCCCAGCAGCAGCATGTTTTATATTGACATGCACAGCCACATTTGGGATATTTTCACCTGCGTCTTGTCCAGCCCCTACAATGATTTAGCATCTTGGCACTCTGACAGCAAAGAATCATTCAAACAAAACAAAAAAACGCCACCCAAAACCCCTTTAAAACATACGGCAGATGATCATTAGGGTGGGTGAAGGAGCTGGAGGAACATTTGGGTTTCATTTGGCTTCAGTTCCTGAGCAGGGCAGAACTGGGCCATAATTTTAAACCGACCCAACTTTTCTCTTCTTCCCTTTTCCCCCCCCAGAAAAGGTGGAAAACCCGATGGAACATTTCCCAACACGCAGCGCATCGGTTACGCTGCCGCGCCGAGAGGGCTCAGACTTGGCTTATCTTCTGGAGGACTGAGATGTTTTGACATGTTTATTTGTTTAATTTGTTTATTTTGACTAGCTCTGATTATAATTGGCAGCAATGAGCAGCATTAACATTAGGCAGTGTCTTAGACTTGTCGGTTACAATAATGCAAAAGGCATTTGAAGCCAAATTCTCCAAAAGAGTGACAAGAGCTGGGGTTTGGCTCAGCGAAATGCAGGGAGAACAAACAGGGCTGGAATTTCATCTTCCCACTAATGGCAACAATGCGGGACCAGCCCCTTGAGCAAAATTAAAAATTATTCTTAGGTTTAAAATCATAAAATCTGTAGCCTCTAAATCACTGGATTTTTAATCAGAACCATATATATTGTCTGTATTATCTATATTCTATAGAGATAATATGTTATATTCTACATAGATAATATATAATATTCATATTATATTTTATACATTCTATATGGATAATATATATTATCTATATATTATCTAAATTATAGTATTTTCAAAGTGCTTTTGCCCTCAAAAGCACTCCTTTGGTGCCACAGACAGTGCAGAAAGGGCTCGTGATCCTTTGTAACCAGACGACTCATTTATTCCTTTGAGTTTATTCAGGCAATGAAAATTCTCACTGACTTCTCCTCCCCAAAACCTTCATTTACTTTCCCCAAAACCTTCATTTACTTTCCCCAAAACCTTCATTTACTTCCTTGCACTGGAGCTCTTCTTTAGACCAACAAACTTTTCTGGGTTTCTCTTGGGGTTTTTTTTTGTTCTTAATTTCAGCCACAGAAACACAACACGAGCTGGGAGGAGGAGGGGAATCTCTTCAAGGCGCGCGCTGCAGAGCATTTCTATATTTTTATTTTTATTTTTTTTTTCCCCCAACCCAAATGTTTTGCCTCCAACAGCGTGTATTTAAACTGACAAAAGCAGGGATATTTTTCTGAGCTGCTGCCTCCCTCTCGCAGGCTACCGTGCTGCGATATTGCAGCCCATATGTTCCGCGACCTCACACTTCCCCGGCGCTACCTGGGCGACGCCAACAAATCCCCGTCTGTGCCTGGGGACCCAGCAGAGGGTGGGGGAGAAATCTGCACCCGACTGCCAGAGCCTCCTTTCTTCTCTTCCTTTCTGGGCACCTTGTTCCCTGGTTTTCCCCACCCCAAAAACACCGTTCCAGGCCTGGAATCACAGCCAGGTTTTAGCGCCGCCAGGTGATGGGATTTTCACCCCAACACTCTCCTAATTCGGGGTTTTCTGTCTCTAGTCCCGTACCAGGGTTTAAAGATGAGATGGAACCTGTGGCTCGCTCCCCAAAGGTGTTTATTCTATTTCTGATCTCAAGGCCTCACAGCAGCCTCAGGGCACTGAAGGAAAGCAGCCACAGGAACATGGATGGAGGGTCCAAGGTCGTTTTTAGAGATTTCTAATCCAATTATCTCTTAAAGTGTGCTGTATTTACAGTTCTGTAGCAACAACTGTCACCTATTCTAAATACATAATTTTTACATCAAATCTATCCCACCAATGTCTCTGTGCCACCGTCACAGCAGGAGAAGAAGAAGAAGAAGAAGGAGGAGACACCGCCCAAAATTCTGCATCTTGCTCTGATCTACTTCCACACTAAAAACCCAAAACTACAAATTTTCCCCCTGTGACAACCTTAACTACTATTTATTTCAGATCTTTGTTGTTTTCAATCCATCTCTGAGTGTGGAAGTTTTTCCCATGGACTGAGGACAAAGGCAAATCTTTCCCGGGGTCCCAGGCAGGGTCGGGGAGCCCCCAGGGCAGTTCCAGGGGTTTTCCACCTGCCCTGGACTCCAAGAGCCAGGTTCTCGAAGGAGAACTCTGCCAGAACCTTGCTCTGCTCCATCATTGAGCAAATAAAACACTCCCTGAACGGCTGAACCTTAAAACACCATCCTCAACCTCTGCCAGTTAAAGACTGAGACCAAATCCTCAATCCAAATCTTCCCCAGGATTCAAAAAAACAAAAAAAACCCAACAAAATCCCCTTACAGAGTCCAGCTGCAAAGTGCAGATTCTACTGCACAATTCCAAGAGCCTGACAGCTTTAATTCAGGATCCAGGCATCTCTACAGAGCAGTGGAGATTCAGGCCAGATGTCAATGGCATCCTCCTTCCCAGAAGGAGCACTCAGATCATCAGAGATAAACTTCAGACTCTTCACCAGCAAATCCCAGAGAACTCTGAAGGGAAGGGAAAATAAAACCACAGCAGGTTTTCAAGACGAGAACCTGAGGCACCAAGGGAAAAAAAAGTGACATCAAACATAAGAAAGAAGCATAGGATTAAACTGTACTTAGGTTTTGTTATTATTTTTTTCTTTTCCTAGAGATTTTTTACAAGGGATGGAGTGCCAGGATGAGAGGAGAAGGCTTTCAAATGACTGAGAGTAGGTTTAGATGGGATACTGGGGAGAAGGGGCTGGGATGGAATTCCCAGAGAAGCTGTGGCTGCCCCTGGATCCCTGGAAGTGCCCAAGGCTGGGCTGGACAGGGCTTGGATCCATCTGGGATAGCGGGAGGTGTCCCTGCCCCTGGTGCTCACACCAAACACTGCAGAGTTCCCCACACCAAATGGGTTGGGTTGATGCCTTCGCTTACGTGTTCTGCGCTTTTAAATTATTCAAAGTGGTTTGAAGACACATTCCCTCCACCAGGCCCCGTGTCCGGTTTTGAGGACTCTCCAAAATCGGTTAAAATCCCAACAACACCTGGAAGTGCCCAGGACTTCCCGGCACAAGATGGGCAGCTCTGGGCCTTGTGGCGGAGAGCAAGCTCACCAGCTGTGTGCATTCGCTTCAAATATTCAGCCCATCTTTCAGTGAAGATTCATTTGTGGCGTCCCTGGGCTCTCTCCAGCCTCATTATTGGAGGCTCCCCTCCCCAGCCCAGAGCCTGCTGGTTTTAAAGTGATAACGCACAGCTCAATCATCACAGGGGACAGGCACAAGCTTCCCTCGGCCACAAAATATTTGTGGGGACGGTCAGAATTCCCCATTTCTAGCCTGGACTTGTGTAGATCAAGGGATGAGAGGCGATGGTGTCAGGCCTACACTGGAAATGCTCAAGTCCACCTGAGGAAAACACTGAAAATATCCCCTTGGCTCTTGTGGTGGAACATCTGGGAAGGTGTTTGTGCCTCAGTGGGGGAATTCCTGCGGGGCAGTCAGGGGGAAGGTGCTGCTCACGCAGCTTTGGGCTCCCAGGGACACGCAAGTCTTGAGTATTTTGCCTCTAAATCCCCTTCACGCGACTTTCCAAAACACAAAGCGAACAGAGGCATCCCCAGCGCGTGCTCAGTAGTCTTCCTCACCCAGCAGCACTGTGGAATCGCAGAATCATGGAATTGGTGAGGTTGGAAAAGCCCTCCCAGGCCATTGAGGCCAACCTGTGCCCGATCCCCACTGAGTGCCACGTCCGGGAATCCCTTGGACACCTCCAGGGATGGGGATCCAACCCTTCCTGGGCAGCTCCAAGCCCTGAGCACCCTTTCTATGGAGAAATTCCTGCTGATGTCCACCCTGAGCCTGCCTGGGCACTCNTTCCCAGCTCCGTTCCCTGCCCTGCACATCCAAGCCTTTCCCCCAGTTTCACAAAAAGGAATTTTGAGCACCCTGGGAAGCTGAGGCTGGGCGCCCCCAAAGCCGCATCCTCGAAGCCTTTCCCTCAGCACTTGGAACGCGAGCCCTTCCCAAACGTGCGCAGGGGGATAAAATTCCTGTCAGCGAACCCCTTTCTGCTGGAGATCTCCCCCAGGGGCGGCAGTGACAGACGTCCAACACCCGGGCAGGGCCTCCTCAAACCAAGGCAGCGCGCCGGGCTCGGCTCAGACATTTCTCGCGAGTCCCGGGCAGCAAAGGTCACCGTGCGCTGAACCCCCAGAAAGGGCCCGGGATCAAGGAGGGAAGCCCCAATTCCTGCTCGGAGGGCTCTCTAGGCGGCTGGTTGTTGCCATCTCGTGGATGAAGAATATACACCAAAATCCCAGCTCCGAGCCCAGAATCCCCTCCTCAGCCCAGCTCCGCATCTTTCCCTCTGGATTATCTCCGAACTCCCGTTCCACGGTGTTATCAGCTGCTTGTTGTTTGCTTTGCAGATAAAGGGATTTTTTCTTTTTTTTTTTCCCTGTTGACTGAAAAATGCAGTGAAAAGGACAGCCTGGGTCAAGTCTAAGTTGCTTGAATTAGTTTGAAGAAGGGGCTGGAAGATGAAAGAGAAGGGGAAAGCAGATGCAACTCGTGCCAAATGGCAAACAAAGGGTTTGCTCTGCAATTTCATGGATCAGGCAGTGGTCAAGGGGTGAAAACCTGAACCAAGACGTTTAAAAGGGCACTAAATTAACGCTGATTGGGAAAGATAGAAGTTTTCTTTTGTCATGAACAGAGTGATCCAAGTCCCCTCCTGGCCCTTCCTCTCCCTTTTTACCCAGGGATGAGAGTGTTTAATGTCATTTATTCAATGCCATGCCATGGGACAGTGCTAATCCTGAAAAATGGGAAGTTTTGTGTCCCTTTTTGAGTCCCCAGTTCACAGCAGCGAGAGAGGGAAGCAGGGGCTGGGCCTGGAGGAGTTATTCTCAGTCCTACCCCTGGAGATTTATGGATATTGGGTTAAATCACACTTTGGCTCAGTGTCTGCCAATAAAAACAGCTCAGACGTTCGCGTCACCTGCCAGGTGACCCCAGAAAGTCTCCCTGCCTCAGTTTCCCCACAGAAAAAAATCGCAACTCATCCCCGGACCTTCATTTATTATTCATTAATGTACAATTATTGTTGTACATTTATTAATTCTTAATTATTTATTATTATTCATTTATTAACTGATCCTTGGACCTTCATTCATTTATTATTGAACTTTCCAAGTGGTAATTCCTGCTAGAATTTAACTATTATTAACATGCTATTTTAAAAAAAAATATCTTCTGAATTTTGGTGCCAGCACAAGGACAAAAAGATCACAAAATCAATGATAGCACATGTAGAAAAATAGGGGCTGAGGAAGTTAAAAGGAAGATGCCATGGGTCAAGAACAGATACAAATTCCAACAGAGGGATTCATTCATATTCAGTCAATCAAAATAATAGGAAACCAACCAAAACCAGAGAAAAAAAAAATCTACATTTAATGAACAAAACACTAAAATAATAAACATTAAAAAAACATTTGAGGAAAAAAATCACTTGCAGAAAAAGCATTTAAAGAAGAAACATTTCAAGGAAAAAAAAAACAAGAAAAAATTTTAAAGAAAAAATACTTAAAGAAAAATGTTTAAAAAGAAATAAACATTTAATGAAAAAGCTTAAAGAAAAAACATGTAGAGAAAACATTTAAAGAAAAAAAAGTTTTTAAAAAATAAAGTTTTTAAGAAAAAAACATTTAAAAAAAGAAACATTGAAAGAAGAAGCTCCACTTGAAGTGACTCAATCACCCCCTGTCAGCCCACCCTGAGCCCCCCACGTCTCCAGGATGAGCACAACGATGTCTGACACTATTTATGCTTTAAACAAGGTGTCAGAGAAGTCAATTCATGTCCAAGGGATGGTGTTTAAGGAGCAGGAAGATGTTTCCCCATTATTTTCTGGCCCCAGGCGATGGGGAGGAATATTTTCCACCCTGCCAGGGAGGGCATCCCCTGTTAAATTGAGTTTGGGGTTGTGAGCTTTACCGGTCCCACATGGTAACTAAAATCCTACGGTTTGGCAGCAAAGACAATCAGAAACGGCTCTGATAGAGTGATAAAGCTGATAAAATTGGTTCTGAGAAGCAGAGGACAGGCTCAGAGAGCAGTGGCCACTCCCTGCTCGGCGCTGGAGCGGGACCAAGCCTCACGTCCCGGCCCTCCTGAATTCCTCACTCTGCAAAAACCCGCCAGGTTCCCAGCGAGGGCTCGCCAAAGAACTTTTTATTCAGTTTAGGCTGGACTTTGGTCACTCTTCTCTGTCACCAGGCTGGAAACACCTGAGATAGCCGGAGCCTGACACATAAAACACCGGAGCAAAATCCCTGGGACTGTGCTTGTTCCTGGCTTTGCTGTATGATCCAGGGGGAGAAAAAAAGGAGCTCAACGTTCTTTGTGCTTCCTGTGTCCTCCACAACATTTCTTGAGGTGCTGTTTGGGGAAGAAAAGCTTCTTAGTGCATTTACAAATCAATTTTTCTTCTTCAAACAAGAGGAACCACCCCAAGAGTGGAAGTGGGGAATGGCCCTGCAGGGCTGCAGCTGAACGTGGCTTGGAGAAACCTGGGGAAGCAGCTGTGATAACCTGGAGAGGTCTCCCAAAATCTCCATTTACAGCCATTTCGCTCCCTGTTTGTGGGCTCTAACCCGGGAAAGGGCCCCTGAGCTCAGCTCTTGGTTTGGGAGATCTCCAAATATCCACAGAGCAGCTGTTGGACCAAGAGAGTTTCCAGCTCGTCATGTGAAGGTGAACCAGCCCAGATTTTGAACAACCCTCATGCCTAAACAAGGCAGTTTGGAAATGGAATTGATGGGATTTTCACCCCGACATTCCCCTAATTCAGGGGTTTCTGTCTCCCAGAGTCCCGTACCAGGGTGTAAAAGATGAGATGGAACCTGAGGCTCGCTCCCTAAAGGTGTTTATTCTATTTCTGATCTCAAGGCCTCACAGCAGTCTCAGGGCACTGAAGGAAAGCAGCCACAGGAACATGGACAGAGGGTCCGAGGTTGTTTTTAAAGATTTCTCATCCAATTAACTCTAAAAGGGTGCTATATTTACAGTTTTGTGCTAATAACTGCTGCGTGTTCTAGACATGCAATTTCTACATCAAGTCCATCCCACCGATGTCTCTGTGCCACCGACACAGCAGGGGATGGAGCAGGAGGAGAAGAAGAAGAAGAAGAAGAAGAAGAAGAAGAAGAAGAAGAAGAAGAAGGAGAAGGTGAAGGAGAAGAAGAAGAGACACCACCCCAAATTCTCCATCTTGCGCTGATCTACTTCCACCCTAAAAACCCAAACCTACAAATTTTCCCCCTGTGACAAACTAAACTACTCTTTATTTCAGATCTTTGTTGTTTCCAATTCATCTCTGAGTGTGGAAGTTTTTCCCATGGGCTGAGGTCCAAGGCAAAGCTTTCCTGGGGTCCCAGGCAGGGTCTGGGAGCCCCCAGGGCAGTTCCAGGGGTTTTCCACCAGCCCTGGACTCCAACAGGGAATTATCCCAGCTATTCTGGCTTGAATCCATCACTCTGAATCCTCGCTTGGCCAGAGGGGACTGGAGGACTCCTGGCGCCCTGAGTTCCACGGGCTTCGAGTGTCCAGGGGCATTTTCAGCCGGGAAATCAGCAAAGTTCCCCATTCCCCCCGAGCTCCGGGAGTTCTGTGAGCCCCAGGTGACACCCAGCCGGAACCCACCCGCACAGAGCCCCAGGGGAATGGGAAGCTGAAAATCCCCAGGGAAATGGGTTTTGGTGCCCCCAGTGAGTTCCTTGGTGAGGATGCATCGATACCTGGGGATGCAGGGTCAAAGCGTGAAGTTCTGCTGCCCTCCCCCAGCACTTAGAGCACCTCCAGCCTTTCAGCCAGGACAGCACACCCCAGAGAGCCCTTCAGGGCTGGGTGCTGCCAGTGAGCCCCACCAGCCCATTCCCCACGTGCTGGCAACACGAGAAACCCAAAGAATAAACCACCATGGCGAGATCCCCCTCTGCATTCCTGCAGATGTCCTGATAAATATCCAAACACTCAGGCAATTCTCCAAACTCGTGCTGAATTACAAACCTCCTCCATTTCATTCTTCAAAATTCCATCCACTTCGGACCATGAGGGACTCGAGGATTTTTTTTTTCCCCCCGAAGTGCAAAGTGAGCGAACAGAAGGGAGAACAAAAAGTCACCAACCTACCCTGCCCCGTTTATTCTGCTTTGTATCACTTAGAAAACGAGCTCTGAAGGGCTGAGCCGGGGGCTCTCTTTTTTAATGTACTGTAATTTCTCAGGAAAACTCTTTGTGAAAAGTAAGCAATATATCCTCGTGGAACCACAGTTTCCCCCACCATGCAAAACATCTGTGCCCTTGCCCAGAGGTCATCGCTGCAGTGGTGTTTCTCTTTACTTTTAAAGAAATGTCAGGCCATTTTTTATCCCAGACTTATGACAGGGTGCTGTTTATTGTATCACAAAGCCACTATAACTCCAGCACAAGGAAACTGCTATTATTTGGGGAGTATATATCTTCCTGACTAGCTGCAAGGATGAAAATAAGAGAGGTCCTTTTTTTTTGGAGAGTAAAAGTCAGAGTCTCACCTACTGACACCAACATCTTCTGAAAATTCAGATTTCTGGGCTGCCCAGCCTGCTCAAGGCTCACATTTTAGGCTGGGGGTTTCTACCAAGCCACACAGCTCATCTTCCACTGAAAGTGGTGCCAAAGTCACAATTTTTGAGGTCCCTCACGTAACCATTTTAGCCACCAGACTTCAAATTTCAGCTCCCACGCCACCAAACCCTCTTTGCTTCACGGGGAAAGCGTGGCAGAAAATGTCAAGGACAATTTGGGGCAGAATAAAAACCATTCCCAGTTCCCCTCTAGTTCCTTTTCACCTCTAGCAGGGAAAATTGCTTGTGGTTTTCCTGGTGGCTCTGCTCAGTGCTGGGCGGGTGCTCCGGGCGGGCACCAGGCTGTGAGAGCTGCATCTCCTAAATCGGGATTTGCCTGAGCTCCAGCTCCTCCTGCTCCCTGGAGCTGCCCTGGTGCTCTCTGCAGGAGCAACCCCCGTGTCCTGGCCAAATTCCAGCTCGAGTAATTACAATCCACTTTCCCAAACACCTCTCCTCTCTTCCCCCTGCAGCACTTCCAATTGCACATGAAATTATTCTATTATCTAATTAGGATGGTGCCCGCAGCCTCCTGCCAGGCCTGGGGCTGCACGCGGAGCCCTCCCCTTCCCCAGCAGCACAGAAGCAGGGCTGGCACTGGGGCTGACTGGCCAAACTGGAGCACAAACTGGGCACTGCTGCCCAGTCCGAAGGGCAGCGCATTGAGAAAAGAGAAAGAGAAGTGAAAGGAAGTTGAGGAAAGGGAAGCAAAAAGGACAGTTGGTGCTTTGGTTCCTCGGTGTCTGGATGCTGGTGCTGTTAAAGCAGTGAAACAAAACCCAAAACTGCCCAGGGAACAAATCAGGGGCTGCTAAAGAGGAGGGAGAGGGAGCTGTGATAGGGACACAGGGAGACAGGAAAGGGGCAGTGGTTTAAACTTCCAGAAGGCGGGTTTGGATGGGATATTGGGGAGAAATTCCTCCCTGGGAGGGTGAGGAGGGGCTGGGCTGGAATTCCCAGAGGAGCTGTGGCTGCCCCTGGATCCCTGGCAGTGCCCAAGGCCAGGCTGGGATAACCTGGGACAGCAGGAGGTGTCCCGCCCATGGCAGGGGTGGGATGAGATGGGATTTAAGGTCCCTTCCAACCCAAATCATTCCAGGATTCTTTGATTTTGTTTTCCCATCCCTTCTGAGGATGCTGCAGCCCTGGACACTGGGAATCTGCTGGGCAGGAGGGCCTGGAGGGACAGGACACAGGGAAGGGCTTCAAACTGGTACAGGGCAGGGATGGGTGGGATTTTGGGAAGGAATTGTTCCCTATGAGGGTGAGGAGGGGCTGGGCTGGAATTCCCAGAGGAGCTGTGGCTGCCCCTGGATCCCTGGCAGTGCCCAGGCCAGGCTGGAGCTCCCTGGGGCAGCGGGAGGTGTCCCTGCCCTGGCAGGGGAGGGATGGGATGAGTTTCAAGGTTCCCTCTGAGCCAAATCCTTCCCTGACCCCGCGCTCTGCACTCCATCCCAGCCCAGCTCCGTCCCACCCGAGGTCCCTGAGGTCCCAGCTCTGTCCTGCCAGCTCCGTGCCCACCCTGGCTGTAAATCCCTGGTGTTTTCCTTCTGATCCACGGGAATTCCACGGGCTCTCCTGCACCCCACACACCGCACCCTGCTCAGCCGAGGCCTTCCCAGGCAGGTCAGTGTAGCCCTGGATTCCTGCCTGACACGTTTGGGTTTTTTGGAAGTTCCTTTCCCAGGTGATAAGGCGATGTTCTCCTAACTGTACCTTTGTTGTTTCATTCCTTTCTCACAGGAGGGGCTTCCTGATCTCCCTCTCGTTCGAGCAATGTGGTTCAAGAGGTTTGCCTTTGTTTCACCAATCAGATTGATCTGTGTAAAATAGTATAAAAGAGAGATCATCCCAAAATAAAGTAGAATTAGACATTGTACCCTATGGAATTAAGAGTCTGTGTCATTTGTGGTGTGAACTGGGACAGGTAGAGCCTCTTGTGCCTGTGCCCCAAAGAACCCCAGCACTGCCAGTGCAGCTCCAAGTCAGAGCTAAGAAATGCTGCCGAAAGGAAAAATAAATCAAATTGTTCTCAGCACCTCAGGAGGGCAGCCACCAGCCCAGGTGCTTCACTTTGATTTCCTGAGGTGGATTGGAGGGAACCACCTCCCTCATCCCATATTTGCACAAGCAAACAGCAGTGAAGCCCTGACATGGGAAGGACCAGACTTTTTAGGAGCTCCGCTCCCATCTCAGCAGCCAGACTTTAAACCCCGAGCAAACACAAGTGGAAAAAAAATCATTAAAAATTTTAAATATTTTTTCCAGCACACTCAGTGAAATCAACTGCTCAGAAACATTACCCAATTTAAACTCAGACTATTACACAGCTTGAACTCAGAGAGACAAAATTTAGGAGTATTAAATTAAACAGAACATCAAGAATTTTCCCTGACCACTTTGGGGAACGATCTTTGAGACGTTTAACACAGAATTGACCACGGAACATTCATTCTCCACAAATTGCAATGAGAACACTGGAGTGAAATAAAGAAAAACATCACCATCTCTTTTGAAACATTTGTTTGTGGCTCATTGTCACTAATTGGGAAAAAAAGATGGATGGTTCTCTGGAGAGAAGGATTTTTTGTTTGCTTTTTCCTGCCATCCATCGTAAGTCTAAATATTAACCTAAATATTTAGGTAACAGCTACGAGGACATTTCAGTTTAGGTGGCTGCTGTGCTGTTAAGCCCCATTTTTGATGCTTTTCCTTATAATGCTGTAATTCAAGTCACCATTTTTAAATGGCAAAGGCAGCAGGTGCTGGGCAGTCCACAGAGGGCAATTATTCATTTCCCAGGGAACACCTTTTCTTGTGGTGACTGGCAGAGGGGTCTTGTCGGCTTAGTATTATTATTACTATTATTATTATTATTATTATTATTATTATTATTATTATTATTATTATTACTCCTGACTTTTATTTAAAGCAGTTTCCAGATCTGTAT
>WBMY01013245.1:108776-136083 GCA_013397315.1 Donacobius atricapilla | reverse complement strand
CCCTGACCCACTCACACTCCATTCCAAACGAGCTTGCCTGGGCCTTCCTTCTGTTTTAAACCAGGCTCTCGGTATTATCTGAGTGATTTCTTTACCTGCTGAGTATTTCACGGGAAGAATTCGACAATTTCTGTTTGGAGCAAGCAGAAAATCCACCTCCACTCCTGCATTTTGGAGGTGAAGAATGAATTCCACACTTGGTCCAGGCTGACAAACCTCGGGCTGGGAAAAGCAAAGGAAAAGCAAATTCACAGCTCTGAAGGAGCCCCCGGTGCCTCAGTCCAGCTGGACATTTGGAATTCATTCTTCACCTCCAAAACGCCAGGAGTGGAGGTGGATTTTCTGCTTGCTCCCAACAGAAATTGTTGAATTCTTCCCGTGAAATACTCAGCAGGTAAAGAAATCACTCAGATAATACCGAGAGCCTGGTTTAAAACAGAAGGAAGGCCCAGGCAAGCTCGTTTGGAATGGAGTGTGAGTGGGTCAGGGACTCCCCAGTACCAAAGCTCTGCTCCCCAAAGTGCAGCCCNACCCTGGTACGGGACTCTGAGAGACAGAAAACCCCGAATTAGGGGAATGTCGGGGTGAAAATCCCATCACCAGCCCACCTCCCAAAGTTTTCCTGTCCAGAGCAAGGAGAATGCCAAGGACATCGGGCTCTTTGCTGGGAGGCAGCCCCAGTTCTGCAGCCAGAGCCTGGTGGGTGCATCCTGACATCTTCTTAGAGCCCCATGACAGCAAGCCAGACAAAAGGAGCCACTCCTGCAGATTCACGCAGATTTTGATTTTTTATAAAGCTGCTCTTGAAAGAGAAGCTCCAAAAGGAGATCCAAGCTCGAACACATACTGCCAATATGGGGATAAATAAAAAACTAAAACCCAGGGAGGTTTCACCGATTTCTGAACGTCTCTCCCAGCTCTGAGGTTACAGATTCCAGCCAAAGAATTGGTGGGAATAAAAATTTCCTTCTCCTAATACTTGGACAACTCTTTATTACTTAAAAAAGACCCAGTATTCATTAACTGAGTCGTTTCTAAGCAGCCTCTTGTCATGATCGAGGCTGAAGTAGTTACTGAAGAAAGATCAAGGGTTAAGCTGCAAGACTTCAAAAGAAATGATAATAATAATAATATTAAAAAATAATTTAAAAAAAAACTAAACCCAAAAAAACCTTCATCCAATTTTTTTCCCAAATTAAATCAAGCACATCCCTAATTAGTTTTTCCACCGGAGACATCTAGTGGGAAATGAAAGAACTGAAAGAGCCATAAGCTGCCTTCGCCCTTTCATTAATATTTGCTCCCAAATGCAGGTCAAATAAATCTAACTCACAGTTTGAGATCAGCAGCATTACAACTGATGCATTACTTTCTGCTCGGGTTTATGCCACCCATTTTGGATAATTACTCCCAGTGCTTTTTCCCTGTTGGGTTCAGAGCTTCTTCATAAGAACAAAAAGAAAAGTTGAGGTCCTCGAGAGCTTCTCCTGCTTTTAATAACTTTTCCTTTCCCCTCCACCCTCAAAGATCGTTTTCAGCTCGGCAGCGTGAGGAGCTGGATGGTGCTGCCGCGGCTTTGGGTGGCTTTGGCTCCATCCAGGCACTCAGCAGCAGCCCAACCCTGTCCTCTAGAGCTCAAATTCTCATTTTAAACCTATTCAAAGCCCAAGGTCGCGTGTGGTTCGTGTCCTGGGTGACCAAACACCCCAACCCTGCCTGTCGCAGCTGCAGAAGGATGAGAGGAGAGCCCAGGTTGGAATTCAGGGGGAGCTGAACCTGGTGGCTCTCTCTGGAGAGAGGGGGACCCAGGGGGGACACCTGGGACTGCAGCTGGGCAACATCTGGTGAGGCAAAGCTTTGGAGAGAGCCCAGGATGCTCCACAACTTCCTCTTGGAAGGGAACCAGGCTGAAAGGACGCCCAGAGCAGGCTCAGGGTAGTGCTGATACCAGAGCCGGCTCCTTTCTCCGGGACCAGCCAAAGCCATCAGACACTCGGAGCCCGCCCTGGGCAGAAGCACTGCAGGGCAGGAGACAAACCCCTCACTAACGCCTGAAATTGTGACTTAACTCACGCAAAATAAACTCCCACCGTGTGACCCAAGTGCGCCATGGCCCCTCCAGCACTTTCCTTCCCGAAATTTAGAGTATCTGGGCTTGTAGCCACCTCTGCTGTGAAAGTGGGGGTTAAAATGTGAATTCTGGAGTCTGTTTGGGGTTCATCAGAGTCATTTAATCGCTGCTATTGATTTCTCTGCCTGTGTGTAACATTTCTAAATGTTCTTTGCTCCCTGACTGGTAAATCCACCCAAAAAGGACAGGTCAGCATGTCCCAGTGTCCTTTTTCTCAATATTTCACCTTTCAGAAGGTTCTGTCAGGCCCTGGGCACTCCTGGAAATTTAAATTTTATCCTTGTTTATTCCTTCCTATCCAGGAATTGAGAAGGGAAAAGCTGTCCTGGAGGATGAGGAGCTCCAGGATATCTGAAACACTTATAAAGACAAAATAAAGAACTGCATGTGCTCGCTTCTCTGGAGAGATGAACCGAAGCCTTGCCAGATCAAGGGAAAACCGAAAGAGGAAGAAGAGGCTCCACGGAGGGGAGCACTGGAATGTGCATTTTAGGCAGGCAGGCAGACTCGTTCCACCTGCCGAAGAGAGGAAATTAAATTAAATCCTCTTTGCTTTGTTTCATTCCCCCCTTCACAGCAGAGTTCAGCTCTTGGATTCGCTGTCACACCTGCCCAGAGCAAAACTCGCCCGTTTTCTAGGCTGGATGGTGGAGGAAAGGTTTAAAATGCTTAAAGGTTTAAATGTTAAAAGGTTTAAAGGGTTTCAAATGAAAACCCGAGGCAGGTGGTGATGGAGGAAGGGGGAAATTCGAGAAAGGCAGAGCTGCTCAAGCCCAGCTGGAGCAGAACTCGGGCTGGGGCAGGCCAGGGGAGGATGTGGCAGCAGGGCTGAGCTGGCCCTTGGCCACTGGCCACGGTGACCGCTGCCCTGGGGACAGCAGGAAATGGCAGGCTGGGTATTTATGGACTGTGAGGGGGAAAGAACGGGAAAACTCCGTGTCTGCCTCTGCCCAGCCGCATCTGGGGGGGTTCAGGTGTCCTGCGACCCCAATAATTTGTGTTCCTCACCTCTCAAAAGGGCATTGCCTCCTCCCAGCCCCTTTTGGGGGGTTTGGGTGTCCTGTAACCCCCATAATTTGTGTTCCTCACCTCTCAAAAGGGCATTGCCTCCTCCCAGCCCCTTTTGGGGGGTTTGGGTGTCCTGTAACCCCCATAATTTGTGTTCCTCACCTCTCAAAAGGGCATTGCCTCCTCCCAGCCCCTTTTGGGGGGTTTGGGTGTCCTGTAACCCCCATAATTTGTGTTCCTCACCTCTCAAAAGGGCATTGCCTCCATCCCAGCCCCTTCTGGGGGGTTTAGGTGTCCTGTGACCCCAATAATTTGTGTTCCTCACCTCTCACAAGGGCATTGCCTCATCCCAGCCCCTTTTGGGGGGTTTAGGCATCCTGTGACCCCAATAATTTGTGTTCCTCACCTCTCAAAAGGGCATTGCCTCCTCCCAGCCCCTTTTGGGGGGTTTAAGTGTCCTGTAACCCCAATAATATGTGATTCTCACCTCTCACAAGGGCAGTCCCCTCATCCCAGCCCAGAGGACATTTCAGTGGCCCTGCTCTGCCACACCAAGTTGGATAAAGGACATTTTGGGGCACAGCTCCAAAGCCCTCTCCTTAATTCAAGGTTTTTGGAAGAAGGTGTTTTATCTGCACTGAGTTTGTCACAGAGCCCTGACAGAGCTACACGTCCTTTACAGGTTTATTTCGTGGAGTTATTCACACTTTGGGCCTTCCTGTGGATAAAATGAACAAAGCAAACGGCCTCGGGTGAAGTCAGCCTAGCACAGCGAGGATTGATCTCAAATTAATCAGTTTATACAGAGCCTAATGCAAAAAAAAAAAAAAAAGTTTCAGGAAAAGAAATCTACCTGATTTGGAAATAAAAAGGAAAAAAAGGCTGCTTCCGCTGTGACTGTGGGGTTTCTCCTCCAGCTAAAGGCTGATAACAAAAATCCCTTCATGCTACAAACAAACATTAAACTTAGGCTGGTTTTACAGCAAAATGTATAAAAAGAGATTTTCTGCCTTGTAAAGCACAAGTTCAAGTTACAAGCAAGACTCTTTTATTGTGTATTTATTCCTTTATTTGTGTTCGCTGCCACGTCCCAGCTGAGGCACCTGTGAGAGTTTCCAGGAAAGCACAAACTCGCCCCAGTGGGTTGTTCCAGCAGATTATGGTTTGTAACATTTCCCCCAGCAGAGCTCTGTTAATGGGAGATGCTGGTGCTGCACTCACCAGCTGGGAAAAAATTCAGTTTCTACCAGCTAGTGTGAGGTTCAGCTTTTCAGGGCAGGGAAATTCCCACCGGGATGGGAAAAGCTACAGCTGATGAGCACATCCATAAAAATAATAAAAGAGGCGGTCATGATTGTACCGAGATAATGACAGGAAATAAAAAGATTTTGTGCACGGAACACTCCGGAATATTTAATCAAAACGCTGCTCCAAAGGGGCCCCCAGAGTGAGGAATAACTGTGGCATTTTGGAGCTGCAGGGATGGGATCCCTTGTGGAATGTTCTGAGCTGGGAGGGACCCATGAGGATCCCTGATCCAGCCCCTGGCCCTGCACAGACACCCCAAAATCTCACCCAGGGCATTGCTGGGAATGTTGTTCAAACGCTCCTGGAGCTCTGGCAGATTTGGGAATGTGCCCATTCCCTGGGCAGCGCCAGCACCCTGGGGGAAGAGCCTTTCCCAAAACCCAACCTTTCCCAAAATCCAGCCTTTCCTCAAATCCAGCCTTTCCCAAATACAACCTTCCCTGNAATCCAACCTTTCCCCAGATCCAGCCTTTCCCTGCTCCCAGCCTTTCCCCAAATCCAGCCTTTCCCAAATCCAACCTTTTCCCAAAATACAACCTTTCCCCAAATCCAGCCTTTCCCAAATCCAGCCTTTCCCCAAATCCAGCCTTTCCCCGATCCAGCCTGTCCCCAAATCCAGCCTGAGCCTCCTGCCACAGGTCTGGCCGTTCCCGGAGCCCTGTCGTGTCCGGGATCAGCTCCAGGACCTGGGCACGGCTCGGATCCTCCCAGCAGGGACCCTCTCCCTGCCCAGGGCGGCCCACCAGGGCTCAGCCCCTCGGGCAGCAGGACAGGGACACGGCAGGGGCAGGGAAGGGCAGGGAAGGGCACCTCTGTTCCCAGCCTGGGAACTGCAGCCACCCAAGGCGCAGAGGGGCTCTGCCCAGCGGGCACAGAGGCTGCTCTGCTTAGGGAATTTGTAAAGTGACCTCGGTGTTCGGAGCTGGAACGAAATGGGAGAAAGGGCTGGAGGGAAGGAGGTACCGAAAGGCATCGCACGGCACACGAAGGGTGAGGAAAACTCCCTGGCAGCTGTGGGGCTGAAAATCCGGCCCTGAGAGCGCCCTGAGAGCGCCCAGAACTCTCTCAGCCGCTGAGCCCCTCGCCTGCCCTCTGTCCTTTCACCCTGAATCAATTCCCCTAAGAGAAGCCCAGCGGTACCTGCAGCCTCTCCCTCTTGGAAAGGTGTAAATTCCTCCGGAGTGGATATTGTGGAGAAATTCTTCCCTGGGAGGGTGGGGAGGGGCTGGGATGGGATTCCCAGATTTGCTGTGGCTGCCCCTGGATCCCTGGCAGTGCCCAAGGCCAGGCTGGGGCCCCCAGGGACAGCGGGAGGTGTCCCTGCCCTGGCAGGGGATGGAACTGGGTGGGATTTAAGGTCCTTCCGACCCAGCTGTTCCACAGGACAAACTGGCAGCACCCAGTTCCAAATTTCACAGCCATTTAGCAGGAAAAAAACCAACAAAACAAAAAAAACCCCTCAATGCCAGGACTCCCAGCCTGCCCAGCAGAATGTGCTGGGGCTGAGCTGCTGGACTCTCCCCCAGAGGGGTCAGATCAGAGTCCAGCAAGGAATGATCCCCTCCCTGCTCTTCCACATCAATGCTTTGCTAATCAAGGATCCCAGGCGTTGGGTTTCAGGCCCGTGTTTGCAGGGATACACGGGTTATTTCCAAGCCCAGCCATTACCAGTGCACTCGGTGACATTAATATGAGTAAATGCAGGAAAAAGGATGAAATAAAACATATCCTATTGAAGGAAATGAGAGCTCCTTAAGAAAGAAAAACACACATAGGAAAGACGTGGGCATATCAGGATACAAATGGGACACTGGGGAGCTCCAGATTCCACAGGCATGATGTTATTGGAGTGTTTGATACCAGAGCAAGCACCTGCAGATATGAATTACATCCTTGTTCAGACCACGAACATCGCGGCCCTGACATCTCAGGAAGTGCTTATGTTATATTTCAAATCCCCCTGCCAACTGCATAAATATCAAATAAATCAATCACGGGTCTAAGAGGCATTATCTTAAGGACCTGCAAAAGCTGAACAAGCCACCTCTCTTCTAAAAGCAGCCCCAGGCCTTAAATCCTGGGGGTTTGTCGCTGTGGTTGCACCTGAACTGCGGGGACGGGAGTGCAGCGACTTCACCTCTGCCCCCAGGGACAGAAACGGCGCAGGAATGGTTCGGAGAGCAGCAGCAGAAGAGGTTTTGCACGAGTTAAACATCCTTTCTACTGCCTGCAAGAGGGGACACCTCATTTTACACATGGAGGCTCTGGTGCACAAACGGGTTGTGCAAAGCCACGAGGGCTCTGGAACGGCGTGAGCAGAGCAAGGGGAGGTCCAGGAGTCCTTGTGATGCCCACCAGGCCATGCAGACTTTGTTTTCAGTGCATCTAAAATCTAAATTTCGTATTTATTTCGGTGCGTTCTGACCAAGACAGAAAATGCAATCCAGAGATCGAACGTTTTCATGATAGAAGGAGTTTTTGTCACATGGATCAGGTAAAAAGATGATTAAAACCAGACCACAGACATAGCCCAGCTCATAGAAATTTATCTGAAAATGTTTATTCTGTGTGGGAAATTTCAGATCTTCATGCTATAATTTTTTTTAAGTTTAAAAGTAACAAATATCAAACTATAAACTCCAAGTCTGAGCTTCTAATAATGCTGAAAGCCTTAATGACCTAAAATTTTACCAGTGCCACAGAATTTGGGATTTTCAGAACACTCTTCAATTTAAGAGTTTCCCCCATAAGCTCTTATTAGATTAATTTGTTATTTTTCCTTGCTTGCCACGGGAGTCTTAATTACAATTGCTCCAAATACAGCTCCCATCCATCTTAATCAACAGGGACTATTTGGCCGTGCTGTTAAATCATCTGGTGTAATCACTTTGAAAAAGTTTGTTCTGCACTGAAAAAATGGCTGAGAAAGGCAGCGAAAGGAAATCTGTCCCTGCACATTCATCTTTTCCCATTCAGGCCCCAGCAGCAGGAGGATGGAGTGGCCCTTTGGCTTCACCTCCACCGAGCTCAGGGCTTGGAAAAGCAGGTTTTGAGCCACAGATTCGGGGAAATATTCAAACAAGGACTTTGCTGCAGTCAGAATGAGTTTGTGAATTAAAATTCAAGTGGCTGGAGAATCCAAACTTCACGGAATCCTGGAATGGTTTGGGTGGGAAGGGGCATTAAAACCCACCCAGTGCCCCCCCCTGCCATGGGCAGGGACACCTCCCGCCGTCCCAGGCTGCTCCAAGCCCTGAGCACTTCCACTAAATTAAATTTTCTGCTCCCCACTTTGTCATGGAATGACCTCATACCCTGGATGCAGCAGTGAGGAGCCCAGGGTAATTAGTGTGGGTTTAAGTTCATGACAGAACTGAAACGTGGTTTGGCCAAAGTCTTCCCCAGGCCTGGGCCAATTCCCTGCCACCAACTCCAGTGCCAGGCCCTCAGCAGCTGCCCCAGCTTCATGGGCTCTCTCGTTAGGAGCAGCTTAAAATTTGTCTGTGATTTTTTTTCCTTAAAAAAAAACCAAAACAGCAATCCCCCACTTTTTTTAGAAGTATTAGATATCAAATAAAAATGGGGAAAACATCTGCAGGGCTTCACCTTCACGTCAACCTCTTATGATCTTCAAGCGTCGGAACCTTTGAGTGAGAAAACCAAATTTAATTGAGTTTTGCCTGGTTTTGGTTTTTTTCCAGGTTGTGATTGAAGGTGCAAAACAAAAGGTTTGGATATGAAAATTCTCCCTGTGCCCATCAAACCAATCTGGGTCACACACCTCGGGTTCCTCCGATCCACCCCCACTGCCCAATTCAAGCCACTCCTGAACCTCTCAGTGCCCTGCCCTGGGGACTTTCTGCCCAAGAGGGGTTTTTGTCCAAGTTTTATTCCACTGGTTTATATTTTCACTGGATATCCTCTAAGGAAATTGTCTGAGCTGAACATGAACAACTCAAGGTTTCCAAGTCCAACTTGCTCTCAGGCCTTTGCCTTCAAACCCAAGGGTGAATTGCGGCTCCCAAAGAATAATTTTGCAGAGCAGAGCTGCCATGTGAGAAAAAAAAAAAAGCCATACTAATAAAAAGCTTGTTCATCTGCACTACTACATTTAAGGAGTGTGTTTTCCCTCATTCTGAGGGGTTTCATTTGGTGTAGGAAACCTCCTCAGGAGCCTCCGTGGTTGATGGGGAAATGCTCCCCACACAGGAGGAAACGCGATCCTGCTCCAGCTCAACACGGTTCACACTGTCCCCTTAATCCACCCAAATCCCTCCATCCTCTGCTCTTCTCAGAGGTTCCTCTCCTTTTAATCCTCAGAAAGCCTCCTAAACCCGGAGCTTCCAAGGAGGTTTCCCTAATTAAGATTTCATTAAGCAGCTTGCACCTTCAGCAGCGTCGCTGTCGGAGGAAGGGGACAGCGCCTCGCCCCAGCTTGGATCACAGGGAGAGAGGGGGAAATGGAATGGCAGAAACCAAGAAGGGTCAAATTTCCTCAAAAAAAATAAAAGAAGAGTGCAGCCCCCCTTTCCCCGTGCTCAGCTGCAGCAAGGTGAAAGGCTAAATGTGGACAGAACGGGAATACGCGAGCGCTTTTGGAGCTTCCTGGGGGGAATACTTAACAGCAGAAATATGTTTCCCCTGGAGACCTTCCCCACCATTTGGTCCAATTTCTTCCTCCAAGAACTGAACCAGCTCATGATGTAATGCTCCAGGGAAAACATTCCTCTCGAAAAAGAGTATCTTCCTAGGGAGAAGTTTGAAAAAAACATCTTAATATTGTTTAAACAGCTTTTGGCACAGGCACACCGGTTGTGCTGCGCGCAAGGCTGAGAGCAAGGCAGGCTAAAAAGAGGGAAATGGAAAAGTTTGAGGATTTAGTTTTAGGCTTCTCCTCGGCCACCAGCCCCAATCCCCAGTCCTTAATGGAATGAGGGGATAAAAAAAAAGGCATTTTCAGAAGCAGATACTTGCCTTGCTGATAAAAGGACAATTTAAGGCTGGGGCTGTTCTGTGTGTCAGGAGGAAACCAGGGGTTTAACTCTGCCTACAGCCCGATCATTTTCTGAGCTCCTGCACGAAGGGGCAGCCCCAAGGCACGGACACCACGGACCGGGCTGGGATTGAGCCTCTCCGCGGCTCTTGGAGGGGACACCACTCCAAGGGCCAGGAAAAGCTCCTGCCAGCCAACCTTTCCTGGCTCAGCTTTTGTGCACACGCCGTCCCCCTGCTTGGTTCCCTTTCTGGACCATCTCTCTGCACAAACTTGTCACTTCTGTGGCTGGAAGAGCTGGACTTTGGTGTGAAACGAGGGCAGGAAGCACTGGGGACAAAGAAATGGAAGAGAGGCAGAGCAGGAGGCAGCAGACTCCCAACCCCAGGCAGGGGGTGCAGGAAAACCCAGGACAGTAGAGCTCTGTGAGGAGCAGGCAGGGGGAGAGCAGGGAAAATCAAATGTCAAATGAACATTTAGGGATTCTGTCCCATCGCTGGGATTAGGGCATGCTCAGCACTGATATAAGCTCCATGTACACATTACCTACTCCTTACATAAACCTTACAAAGCTTTCCTTGCAAAACACACCCTGGGCACTTTAGGGTTTGTTTCTTTTTTTTTTCTTTTTTCTTTTTTTCTTGAGGAAAGAGTAAAATGACCCTTTTATTCCTCGTTAATATCTGTACCCACACAATTACTTTTTCCTCAATGGCACACACGAGGCCACTCAACAGCTCCAAATCCCAGCTCAAATGTGAATTCCCTTAGAACCTTAATAGATTTGCATTAGTGAATATTATTTACTGCCAGAACCCGGCGTTTCTGACCCGCCGAACGTGGGACTGAAGGCATTTGTTTGTCCAAACATTTGGGTGCCACAGGCAGGTTTATTTATGGCAGGGTGAAGTTTCTATCTCCAGTGTGACCCAGGTGATTTAAGGGATGGGGATATTGGATCCCTGCTTTCCACCCTGATGTTCCACGTGCTGGCGGGACAAAGAGCAAGGAGAGGAGCAACAACTCAATTCAAGAGCAGCACGAGCCCGGATCCAGAGCACAGAGGGGATAAAACTCCCAGTTTTCCCCTTCCTCCCTTGTTTAGTTTAGTTTAGTTTAGTTTAATTCCTCATCAGTTCCATTTGTGCTGCAGCTCCTGCTCAGACTTTGAGGCGCTCGGTAACTTTTCATAATTTCATCATCAGGATTTAAAAACGCAGGCTCATTTATCTACTTTAAACTATTAAGCTTTGCATTTTATCCGCTCAAAGGGGTTTTGCTTGCAGAGAGGGATTGTGAGGAGTAAAAGCTTTGTAGGGTGGGGAGGCGGCTGGTTTGGTAATTCGGCCTCACTCCTGCATTGTTCACACTCTCAAGAGGCCTCTGGGCACGGTGGTTGAATTAAAAGGTGCTGTTAATTGTTATTATTATCAGTAAACAGGATTGTTCAGACCATCAAACATGCTGCACAGCGTGGAATATCTCAGCTGCAGACTGCCAGGGCTTCACTGCGCTGCTTGGCAATGCTAAAACCCAGCAGCAAAGGCTCCAAAAAGAGTTTAAACCCAGCTCAGTGGAGTCGCAGGCCAGTCCTTTGCAGGCTTCTGTCGAGAGCTTTTACTGCTCCTTTGCTGGGGCTTTGTGGCTGCAGATTTTTCAGGTTCTTGGTAGACCCTAAACTCTTAAAGCCTCGAATCACAACGATTTATCACCCATCAGGGAGCTACATAAAATGTATTTTCCTTCAGAGTGGCTATTCTCATAAAAAAACCCTAATTTAAAAAGAAAAAAGACAATTAAGAAAGTTTTTTAAAAATCTACGCTACAGCCTGACTTTACAGGGCTCCTTAAACCTAAAATGTCCGACCCCCAAAAAATTAACGCCACCTGCAAGCTGTAAATACACGTTATTATTTAATTTTTTTTCTCCCCCCATGTATTTTCTTTGGCCGTTACATCCAGCTGAACGAGGCCTAAAAATTGTCAAACTAAATTGTTGTCTGAGAGCGGAGCTCCAGCTACTGCCAGTCCGAGCGAAACGCGCGGCCAGGTTGGGGGAACACGTTTTATTTACCTTGGCGGCGGCGCGGCGCGGGACGTTTTCCATCCCGTCCGAGGGCAGTCGAGAAAAAGGGGCTGAAATATTGCACAATAAAAGCCATTCATTATATCTGTCTCCTCTGCCTTCCAAAAACAGAGCTGCCTGAGCAGCGCCGAAGCCGGGCAGGGGGCAGGAAGATGGGAGTCAGGGGGTCACTGGAAATAACCCAAGACTAACACCGGCTTTTTGCAGGCCTGGCCCAGGGAATCTGTTCCATGCCCTCACTCCCAGAGCACACAGGTTTTCCTGCTTCCCCTCCCTCATCCCAAGCCTGGCTAAAGTAGTTAATTGCCCTGTTCTGCACAATTTACAGGAGTTAATTACTAAACTAATACATTAGGCTGCTTGTCTCCCAGTCACGGGCCCAGCTCCAGCTCCACTGGGACACGGGGAGATTGGACCTGGTTTCGACTTAAAACGTTTGGATTTTACCTCCTTGCTTTAAAACCGTGTTGAAGGAATACCCCACTATTTTTTTTTTTAATTTATTTCCAGTGCTCACCTACCTGTTGGCAGCTTGAAAATGCAATTTCTTCCCCTGCCTGGCCGTGTTTCTGCATGTCAAAGCCGTCCCTGCCGTTCTCCAAGAGAGTTCCCCCCTTTCTCCATCTCCTTGTCCACAGCTCTAACAATCCTTTGCCGTTTGCCTCCCTCTTCATCACTAAAGCCTCTCCCGCTCTAAGAGTGAGGGGGCTCACAGTGAGGAGGAGGAAGAGCGGAGCACAAACTTTCTAAACATTTCTGAACAACAGCTGGCCCAGAGGAACCCATGAAAAGTGACATTTCTAGGCAGCGCTCAGGTGTTTCAGCACCTTCTACTGCTCATCAGTCAGGAGAAAGTAGAGAAAAATCAGCTGAAAACCAGATTTATTTACAATCATTTTAGAGTGAAATAGATAAAAATGGCATATGCAGTTCTTGTTATTTTTTTCCCCCTGCTTATCAGTTCAGGATGGAAAAACTTTTACTTCTTTAGCTTTTATCAACTCATATGGGAGAAGTTTAGTCACCTCCTCCCCACTTTTATAACTTATGTGCACCTTAATTAAGGCAAAATATTGGCATGAAATAATTCCTGGGAAACATTAACACTCCCTTGAAAACCTCCTGGAGAATTCAGGGATGAGGATTGTTCTTTGCACCTTGAGCAAAGCGAAGCAGAGACTTTTCCAACTGTGAAACAGCTGCCAGATCCCCAGCCCTGAAAATCCGTCAGCGCCGCACTTCACCAAAGTGATGTGTAATTACTCTTACTTATTAACAACATCATAATTACAGAGCAGCAAAACAATCAGCCTTTCCAGGCCCCGGCACTTGGCCTCCCTGCCAGTCAGAGCCGTAATTACGTGGCGAGCTGCTAAATGCAATTATTCACCAATCCGCACCCAGGGCTGCTTGAAGTCGTTTCAAGTCCACACAAATTAAAGCGGGGAAGAACTTTTAAACACAAATTCATCTGGAGAAATGATAAGGGAGGGAGAAGAGCCTCGCTTTGGAAGAGGGATGGCAAGGCCGTGGATTTATTTAGATGCCGCTACGACGCGTGGTCTGAGCTGGAGCTCAGCACATAAAAATGGGGTAAAACATGAAAAAATCTCCTTCAGGCTGAACTGGAAACCAGAGCCACCGAGTGCTGAAGTGCTGACGCCTCTCTGCTGTCACACACCTTGATTTCATACCCTACTCCCATCACAGCCACTGAGAGAAGACACGAGTGCAGAGAAGCTGCTGGCACAGGGAAGCTCTGGGGGAAATGTGGATTTTGGGAAAGCAGAGGTGCCAGGGGGATAACGCTGCTGCTCCCAGCCCCTGTGACCCCACAGGCACCGGGCGCAGGTCCCAGAGTCAGGAGTTTTGTGAGCTCCTGTCCCAGCAGAGCAGGGACTCGGGTGAGGTCTGGTGTTTAAATCCCCTCGATGCTGCCCGGGCCTGGCATGAGGAGCTCTCCCAAATTCCAGTTCCCCCGGCTGAGCCATTCCCCAGCTCCCTGCTCCAGCACGAAGCTCCCTCTAAAGGGGGAAATGCCTCAAGTTTTATCTTCTGTGTTTTTCAGGTTCTGCGCTGCCCAGGGGTGCAGCTCTGAGCTCACACTCAGCGTCACTCAGCTCTGCACAGAGCAGCGACACAAAACAAATCCTTCTCCTGCTGCACACCAAGGACAACTTCCAGCCCAAAAGCACAACCAAGGGTGGGCTGAGGGAGGAACAAGAAGATGGGACCTCACAGCCTGGAGCTGGAATGGGACAATTAAATCCCAATGTGCAAATGGATCAAAACTTATAAAGGTGTGAGACCTCGTGACCATTTGCCCATTCTGTGTCCATCTTGCGACCATTTTGTGATGATTTTGGGTCCATTTTGTGTCCATTTTGTGCCCATTTTCTGTCCATTTTGTGCCCATTTTCTGTCCATTTTGTGCCCATTTTCTGTCCATTTTGTGCCCATTTTCTGTCCATTTTGTGCCCATTTTCTGTCCATTTTGTGCCCATTTTCTGTCCATTTTGGGCCCATTCTGGGTGTAGCCCTGGCCATGCCCTGTCCTGCCCAAGGTGTGCCCTAAAGGCCTTTCAATAAATCCCCCCTTTATTCTCTGCCTCTGCCCATTCTCTGTTCCAGCTCAGCCTCCCCAGGCCTCAGTTCCATCCCAGCCTGGCCCGCTCAGCCCCTCAGCACCTCCTGCAATCCCCAAAAATCACAAAACTCAGCCAGAGCCCGCCGAGGCCGCCCCAGCCCATCCCTGCCCCAGGAAGGATCATCTGTCACTCCTGACAGGGATTTGTTTAATCTGCTCCTCCAGACCTGCAGGGATGCAGATTCCACACTTCCCCGGGCCCTGCATTCCCCTGCGAGAACTTCTCCTTAATCTTTAACAGAGCCGTTCTCCTCTCATTTAAACATTTCTGGTCCTTCTCAGTGCAGGTATGGAGAACAGATTATTGCCCCCCACTCGCTCAAGTCCTCTCCAGATTAAGGAGACAAAATATTTTGAGGATAAACGGTGGAACCCTGGTCATATATTCTGTATTTATTATTTAATTTATATCCAGTGTTCAGTTCCTTTTGTCCTTCTCTGTCTTGAAAAACTTCCTGATAATAATATTTTTGAGATAAAACGCAACAGCTAAATCCTAGCCTAACCTCACCTATTTTCACAAATTCACTCCTTTTTCAAACTTTACATTTTAACCTCACCTATTTTCAAAAATTCACTCCTTTTTCAAACTTTACATTTTAACCTCACCTATTTTTACTAATTTACTCCTGTTTAAGCTTTACATTTTCACTAATTCACTCCTTTTTCAAGCTTTACATTTTAACTTCAGCTATTTTGACTAATTCGTTCCCTTTTCAAACTTTACATTTTCACCTCAGCTATTTTTACTAATTTACTCCTTTTTAAGCTTTACGTTTTCACTAATTTACTGTTTTTAAGCTTTACATTTTCACCTCAGCTATTCTCACTAATCCACTCCTTTTTAAGCTTTACATTTTCACTAATTCACTCCTTTTTCAAACTTTACATGTTCACCTCAGCTATTTTCACTAATCCACTCCTTTCCCAAGCTTTACCTTTTCACCTCAGGCAGCCTCCCCGATTTTGGCCACGACTTTCTTTCCCTCCCGAGCAGAAGGCTCAGCCCAGGCCGCCCTCTCCTGGCAGCCAGGCACAGCAGCCGGCCCAGGAGCTCTCCAAAAAAGCAAATCCCCAAGCCCAACATCACGCAAGTGTTTTTGGAGGGATTAAGGACAGGGAGCTGCGGCACTCGGGGCCGTGCTTTGGAGCCCCAGGGCACTGCTGGGCTCTGAGCTCAAAGCTCTTTTCCAGCCCCAGGGATTCTCTAATTCAAACACTTCAATCGTGGAGTTTCTTTCCAGTTGCTTGAGGAATTCTTGTCTTGGGAGAAAGAGGCGTAGAAATGCAGCAGCTCTGGTTGCGTCCGAGCTCTGTAAAAGCAGCCAAGGACATAAAGGATTTCATCCCACGTCACTCGTGGTAAAAAGGTCGCACAAAACCGTTCCCTCGGGGCTGGCATGAGGAGCCCTCAGACCTGGAACACCCCAGGATGGAAAAGGAAAGCTGAGCGAACCTCTCAGCCATTTTTATTCCCCACATGAATTTTATACAATTTTTTTTTTAAAAAAAAAATTTTTAAAATTTTTTTTTTAAATAATAAAAAAGATTTTAAAAAAAAATGGAAAGGCCTTTTTTTTTCTTTAATGAGCACCCTTTACAGAGAATTATTAATGAACTCTAACACAAACTTACTCGAAGGAACTCTGCTTATGCCCAAAAAGCTTTTTCAGAAGACAGAAATAGGTTCCCCACCTCCTCCTTTTCCCCTTCAATAAGTGACTCCTTCATTAGTTGCAGACAATCTCTTTTTAGTGTATTTTTGCAATCTAGAAGAAAATCTATGCAGATTTCAACAGCAATTCATAGGGAAAGGTCAAGCACGTGGGAAACAAACCCTTGGAGCAAGTGCAGCTGCAAGGACACCTTGGACACCGTGCTTCAACTGCTAAAGATGAACCCACGTTCATCAGGGACAAGAATTATTTTATTTCTTCAATTACCTGCCAAACCTGTACCAGAGCAATGCCCTGAGCCAGCCTGCCACAGTTCAGATCTTCAAGATTTTAGGCATCGAGACAAGGAAAACGAGTTCTAAGTTATGCAGGAAATGAGTAAGGAAATAAGTGAGGAAATACAAGTGGGAAAGAGAAGAAAACTGCACTCGAGAGAACACAAGGCTCCAAGCAGCACCTTCACTTCAGAAAATCAGGGATGCCTGAAACATCTTCCAAGCTCAGCTCAGGAGCTGCTGCTGCTGCCGAGAGATTTTGGCTCCTCCTGTCCTTCCCACAGCCAGAATTGGTGCTTCTCCTTCTCTGCGTGGGAGCCGGGAGTGGTTCTCGAGCCGAGGCTTCACAGAGGCTTCTCCTCCTCCACCTCCTGCGCGGAGCAGCAGCGAGAGGAGCGGCGCCCTCGTTCTCCTTCCCCGCCGCTGGCCAGGGGAGGAGGTTTTGTTCCCTGGGGAGATTCTCAGATCCCACCAGGATGGAGCTGCTGCAGCTTCTCCTGGCTCTGGGCGCAGCGGGGAGGGGAGGCCGCTCGGGGAGCTGGACCCAGGCGAGCCCCTGGCTCGCCGCAGCCTTGCTGAGCCTCATGCTGCGCCTCACCCGCAGCTCCGCGCCGGCCCTGCCGCTGCTGCAGCCCTGCAGGGATCCCCGGGGCACCGACAGAACTTCCTCCAAACTGTAGCAGGGAAATGGAACATCTGCCCCGGTTATTTCCAGGTTTTGAATGGGAGGGAAGGTGAAGGCGCTGCTGCTTCTTCTTCTCCGTGCTGGATCACCTTGGGCAGAATCCGCCTGAGGACTCTTGGTCCTCTGGGCACCCTCCTGTTCTTCCAGAATTTCCAGCCCAGTTAGGAGACTTCCTTGTAAATCTTCCTTTTCTGTCAAGGAGCGGCTTTCTCCTGCTTTTTTCTCACAAGGAGTTTCTTCACCCCGCTGGAAACACTCAGATGTATCAAAGTCACCTTCTGCGACTGGCACAGCGTTTGAAAACTGGGGGAGATAAAAAATAATTTTTTTTTTAAAATACAGGCAAATGATCATCCATAAAGAACTGGTTTCAGACAGCTGAGCTGGCTACTGTTCTCCTCAGCACATCAGCCTCCAAAATCCCAACAACTGACAGGGAATCCTGAAATCTGTTTCAGTGTGGGGCCGAACTTGGGTTGCTTGGGAAGCAGAGAGTGCTGGAATGGCCAGGGCTGGGAGAGACCCCAAAGATCACCCCACTGCACCCCTGCCAGGGCTGGGAGACCCCAAAAATCACCCCACTGCACCCCTGCCAGGGCTGGGAGAGACCCCAAAGATCACCCCCAGGATGATCACATGCAGGACACTCCTGCGTGAAGATTGCTGACCAAAACACATTGAATCTCTGTTATCAAATATCCAAACGGAGAGGAACAAAACCTCGGGAGAAGAATTGATGGGGCCGGTGCTATCAGAGTGGAGCCACCCATGGATGGATCTGCCAGATAAAATCATTGGGGGAAGTTCAAACTGAACAGAAGAAAATCCTTCCCATAAAAGGAGTGTTTGAATCATGCATGTGAGTTTATAAACCTGCAACAGGCTGATACTTTTAAGGAACAAGCTTTTTGTTAGTGGCTGTGCTGGCTGGGGCCAGGCACCCTCTGCCCAGAAACTCTTTACTGTCTCCTAACTGTCTATTTTTAATTTTTTTTTTAATTAAACTTATAAATTTCTCGAAGCAAGTGACCCTGGTTTTGCACACAGCGCTCCCCCCAGCCCCTGTGTGGCCCCTGAGCCCTGCAGTACCTCAGCAGCAGCTCCAGGAGCACCCTCCAGGCTCCCTGGCGCCTCGGGGGCTCCGGGGTCGGGGGCTGCTGCCTCCTCCTGCAGCCCCCGCGTCCTTCCAGCCTGGGCACTGCCCCTGGAGCTGGGATTTCCCCAGGCTGCACCTTCTGAAGGAGAGAAAACACCTGTGTAATTCAGGGAACTGACAAAATCTGCGTTACAAGAAAGGCTTCAGGGTATTTGACTTCTGTAGATTATTTTACTTATTATTTACCTCTATAAAATAACCTTCTAAACAGCCATGCTGGATGAACAAACCCAGCAGAAAGCTTCATCCATTAACTCATGGAGTTATGTTTTAACTCTGCACATCCCTGAACTCCTCATGCCCAACTCACCAGCTTCAAGGCCAGGAAAACAGCAGCACCCAAAGTAAAAAGGTGGATTTTTTTTTTGGTCAGATTGACACTGGAGTCCAACAAGAACTGAATTTATCAGTTGGACATGACTGGTTTATTACCTCCTTCAGATTCTGCTATTACAGAAGCAATTCAAAGTTAAAAAATATTTTTTGTGTGTGTGTAACTGTTGAAATAAAGGAACAGAAAGAGCAAAGCAAAACTAAAAGCCAAATGACCTGCAAAAAGTGCATCTGTCTCTGGTGAGTTTGGAGGTGAGACAGAAGAGAAAACCTCTGGAATTTCAGGGATAGGGCTGAGAAGGGGTTTCTTAGAAGCTGTTTCCCTCTCCCAAAGCAACGTTCTCTTGACTTCTTTCTTTCTTCTTTTCCCACGGTTTGAGCCTTTTTTCTGAAAAGATTGAGAAGAATCAAGCACAGTGAAATGTTAATCACCCTCTACAGCCCTTTTCCATCAGTTACCCCATTGCTGGACTCTGATGGATGACAACTGTTTCCCCTAAAAGGAAGGTTCCACTTCTGCCAGCTGCAGAATAATCTAAAAACTCAAAAGCAAAAAAAACAATTACTTTTCTAACGTGGCTCTGCAAGAGCTTGGTAAGGGAAGAACCACAAACTCATTTGCTCGCCCTCAAAGTCTGAAAAGTGACACTCAAACACCTCTCTCCAAACAGATCCTTGAGGCCCTACAAGAATTCCAGTCCTCAGGGCAGTAAGGGAGAGCGATGGGGCAGGAAATGCAGGGAAGCAAGAGGGGATGAAGAAGAGAATGCTGGAAGCAAGAGGGAGATCGAAATAATCTTGTAAGACGCGAGGAGAGACACTTGGAGAGAGAGATAAGAATNGAGCAGAATTCAGCAGCTGCAGTGGCTGGCCCTCACCTGGGTCTTCCTGGGAGCAGCTGCAGTTGGATTTTTCTGGCTCTGACTCCTGCTCCTCCGGGGATTTTTCGTGTCCTTGTCACTCCCGGTGGCCCCCGAGCTGCCCTGGGCAGCGCCCTGTGCCACGGCCCTGCCCTGCAGAGGAAAAGGGGTTGGGCTGCTGGGGGCACCTCCTGCTTCTAAACCCCCCCCCGAGTCCAACAGGCACCAGAATCGACTGGAATTCATCGCCGTCACCTCATCGGGGCTTGGCACAGCTGGAAATTAAATCTTACAGATGCGCTTCCCACAGCTCAATCCAGTCCTGTCGGTGTTGTAATGAAAATACAGTAAATGTTCATCTGCAGTGATTTTAAAAATGTTTTTTTTTTAATATTCCTGGGGGTTTTTTTGCCTTCCCCTCTCACTGAAGCTGTCCAACACTGAAGGGTGAAAGCACTTCCTGTGCAATCAATTCTGTGCCTTGAAATTCCAGCAATCAAAACTTTTTTGTCAGATGATTTGGAAGAGCTCCTCGGAAATTCAATAGAAATTGTCAATTTAAATATCAGGCTGCATTTTTAATAACTGGAGAATCCTTTTCACTGAAAAAAAATCTCGTTTTCTCAAGGCACGGACAGGAGGTATTTCCATGAACCTGGATCTAGATAAACCTCATACCTGAGGCTGGAAAAACTTCTTTAAGCATCAAGAGGGATAAAGAACAATTCTGCCTAAAGAAGTTCAAAAAACAAAGCAAATTTTATCATTAAGGAAACTCACCTTCCTTTTAGCAGAAGAACGAGTTGACATCATGTCAGGTTTGTCAGGGTCTGCTACTATAAGTGAAAAAAAAAGGGATTTTTTTAATCGGTTTCAACGCAAATTAATCACATCTTGAGGAAATTATTTACATAATTTCTGGTATTATGCACTTCAGACACTTTATTCTCGAGTAGAAACTTAATCTTGAGGACTGTCAAACACAGCAAGATAAAAAAAATCTACCTTGCCCTACAAAATAGAGGAGAACTCAACTTGGGAGGATTTGGGAACAATAATTAGAACATCCATAGCTCTCATAGATAAATATGCACAACCCACTTTCAAGTCTTTTGTTGTTGGATTGCTGTTTAAAAATCATTGAAATTACAGTGTCAGAATTGAGATTCTAAAAAAAAAATTACTGTAAGCAGTAAAATTCTCACAGAAAGATATCACAAGTTTCAATGAGATCCAGTTAACCGAAATCTCAGGTAAACACTGCCGATACTGCAAGGAGCTTCAGAAGAAAACCTTTCCATTTAAATGCTAGCATTCAAATTTTAGCACAACTGAAATATATCCCCTGTATTAAAAAAAAAAAAGTACCAACAGAAAAATGAACCAAACCTCTCAATTCTCAATTTTCAGGTACAAGAAGATTCATTATCTGCTGATAAAAACACAAGGTGGAGTTACCTTCTGACTTTTCAACAGGTGCAGGAGCTTCTGCAGCAACAGAACCTCTCAGGTTCCCTGTATTAAAAAAAAAAAAGTAGGAAGAAAAGAGAAAAATGAACCAAACCCCTCAATTCTCAATTTTCAGGTACAAGAAGATTCATTATCTGCTGATAAAAACACAAGTTGGAGTTACCTTCTGCATTTTCAACAGGTGAAGGAGCTTCTGCAGCAACAGAACCTTTCAGGTTCCAGGATATACATTCTGGGAGGGGCTCAACACCTTCCTTCAAACAAAAAAATGACATTTTTAGCAATAAATTACAGCAGATATTTGCTGGACCTTGTCCATCAGTGTTCCTAGACAAAGTGGTTTTATTTTGTTTCCTTAAGAAAACACCTTTGCTCTGTGTGGCACAAAGAAATGCAGCAGCAAAAATACGAGAAAAAGCGAAGGGAAAAACATTTCAAAGTACAGAAACCTCCTAAAACAGCTCTCCAGACCAAAGTGCTGCTCAGAATTCCTAAAAACTCAACTTTTCAGCGCGATTCCACAACTCCAAGCAGATTCTGCTGTAATATCGCAGCAATTCCTTTGCCAAAGGCTGGGAGGGAAGGGGAAATGAACCAAAAATTGAGTGTGGGGAACGGAGAAAAACGAACTCACATGGTCCCAGTGCAGATCCAGGAGGGGCAGAGGCTGCTCCGAGGGGCTCTGCCCCTGGGCACAGCCCGGGGAGGCTCCTCTGCGTAAGGGGGTGTTGGCGGGCAGGCTCTGGTCGAAGATTTCGGGGCTCAGAACTTCCCCAAAAGTCACTTTTTTCTTCTTGGGTGTTTTGCAGCTCTGCCCGTTGTCAGTTGTCTCTGTTGGGGTAAAATGAGATAAGCTGAGTGAAGGGGGACTGGCTTTGCAAGATTTAAAATTTTCTCCTAAAAATCATCACCCAACCAACCAGCAGAACGCTACCTTTACGTGTGAGGCCAGCCAGGATTTTCACTCTGGATTAATTAAAAAATTAAGGAAGAAACAGACTAAAAACGACCAGCTGTTCCCCAAGCTTCTGCTGAAAAGCGCAGAACTCCTTTAAAACTCAGGGATTCTATTCTGGCATTGAAGTTTTGGGGTGGGATTAATTTTATTTTTTGGTAGACATTCCTTTCCTTGGCAATCTTGTTTTCCACGGATCAGCAAGATGCCACAAGGAGATCATTCAGTGGCGATTAATCCCAAAAACCAGACTTAGCAAAGAGGCAAAACCTTTTCATCCCACACAGCACTTATTCAAAAAAGAAATAAAGAAAGCCAAGGGATATTTTCTTTTTCTTAGAAAGGGGAATCCGACCTGTTTGCAATGTTTCAAAGGCTTTTACACAATTGGAGACCGCAGCAGATTCACCTCCTCCCCTGTCAATGGCACTGCTGGAGTATTCCTGTCAAATTTAACAGATACAATTCAATAAAACTTAATTATTGTCCTCTAAGCAGCATTTAATAATCAGCCCTTTTGTTCAACCAAACCTACTTGTGTTTGCTGCATGAATAAAACTCACAAACATTCATTTCATGGAATCATGGAATGGTTTGGGTGGGAAGGGAGCTTAAAATGATGCAGTGCCCCCCTGCCCTGGCAGGGACACCTCCCAGTGCCCCAGGGTGCTCCAGCCTGGCCTGGGCACTGCCAGGGATCCAGGGGCAGCCCCAGCTCCTCTGGGAATTCCATCCCAGCCCTCACAGGGAGGAATTTCTCCCTAATACCCCATCCATCCCTGCCCTGTGTCAGCTTGAACCCATTCCCTGTGTCCTGGCACTCCAGACCTTGGTAAAGCCTCTCGTTACTTTTCCTGTCACCCCCTCAGGTCCTGGAAGGCGCAGTTGGGTCACCTCAGATCCTCTCACAACAGGAAAGCTCCCAAGATGACCAAGCAGCATTAAATCATTTCCGAATCATTCCCAGGCCACAGCAATGAGCCACCCAAGCACCTTGAAGCTCCTCCTTTGGTGCACAGGTACTAGCACTGCTAAGCTGTAAATTGGCTAAAAACAAAGACAAACCCCTGGAGTTTTTCCAGCTGGATCAGCTGATCCAGTCACTGGATGGCAACACAATAAAGGGATGGGATTTCCCTTCAGAAACCCAGCCAAAGGGGTTAGACAAGCTGAGATGGTTCCTTTTCACATGCAAAAGCAGCACACACTTGGAGCAGAGCACAGAGAGGGGATCCTGCAGGCAAAGCTTTTGACCAGAAGTAGATTGCACCCTAGGCTAAGCTGTCTGCGTCAAAAGCAGAATTTAAAAAACCTGAGTTTTGTTACTGTTTTTCAGAGAGGAAGCCGAAAAAAGGGAAAGGGGCATAAAAGAAATCTAATTACTGTGTATCTTCCCAAAGACTGAACCAACCTCGGGGCTGTCCCTGAGCTCCGCGCCCGGCGTTTTCTTCAGGATGGATCTCAGCAGGGAGCTGCTCTGGGAGAGGGCGCCGTGGGGAAGGTTCCCGGCTCCCAGAGGTGTCCCAGGGGCTTGGCTTGCACCCAGCACCGCCAGGACATCCCCCAGGGGTCCGGCCTTCCTCGGGCTGGCACCTGAGGCGGCAGCGCTGCAGTCACACCTGGCAGCTGGAGGGCAAGACAGAGCTGTGAGGTGAGAGCTGAAGGAAAACTGGCAAGATTTAGGGTAAAAAGCGTGAGCTGTGAGAGTCTCCACGGGTCCTGTGCAGAGACACCCCACAAAAGCCCAGCAGCCTGGAAATTCTGGCTCCACACGTGCGTTTGCTGCTTTCAGAAATTTGTAAAAGGTAAAGAAGGGGCACTGCGTGAAGGAGAAGTTACAGCAGGTTGCTGCTGCGCTTTAAATTGTAGGCGAGATGATAAATGTCAGCTGAAGCGTTTCCTGACAAGTGTTCCAGTGTTTTTCATCTTTAATCTTTGTTAAACTCTCATTATTTCCTAATGGGAGTTTAACAAAGATTATAACAGGGCTGGATCCTCTTACCGTGGCCTGCTTCCAAGGGATCTCCAGTCACAACAGTCTCCAAGGATTTTAGAGGATTTTGCTGCTCAGAAACCCATTCCTAAAGAAAAAGGTACAGGATTTTTACAACAGCACCAACTATAACGTCTGCTTTAACCCCAAAGACAAGGATTGCAGAGTTTTCTCCATCACCCACTATTTCAGCTGAATTTATTTTGCCCAAAACACCCAGGGAAATGCTGGGAAAATGCTTAATTTTAAGCAAAATAATTCACTAAATGCTTAGCAGGATGAGGAAATTGTCTATTTTAATTTAATTTAATTGTCTAACTTCGAGGTTTCTCCCCAGCTCAAAGCACCTTTGCAGCAGCAGGGTCAGGGACAGTCCCAGCTCGGCGTGGGGACAAGATGCTGCAGATCCTGTGCTCACTCCTCCTCCTGGTCCCACTTGCACTGAAATTTTCTTCCAAAGCAGCTCCTCTGTTGCCCAACACGAGCTTTTCACTCCACTGCTCCAGGTTTGGCTCTTTTTTAAAAGGTTCTTTGTTCTGAGCTGCATCAATTGAAAATAAAACAGAACCCAAACAAACCACAAAGACAAACTTCAGGTTTTGCAACTCTTTTTGTGTTGCTTCATCAAGAGGTGCAAAAAGTCAGGTAATGTTCTAGAAGAACACATTTTTTAGATCTGCTTTGAAAGTATCATTACCAACCTTCAGAACAAAGTGATTCTTTTCATAGAAATGTTATTAAGACCAGCAATAACAGAGAAAACCAGTAAAATGAAAACCATTCTCTGTTTCATGGAAAGAAGTGCAAAAACATCAATGCTCAGTGAGAAATCCATGCAAGAGTACAAATCCAGGAACTAGAACTAAGGAAAGAGCCCCAAAAATACAAGTTTTCGGAGAAACCGCTGATCAGGGTGCATTCAGATGGTTCAAACAAACCAAACAAACCTCAAACCAAGCACAGACACCTGGGCTGAGCCTTAAAAAGGAAGATGAATTTTGTTCCACGAGAAGTATTTCTAGTTTCATGCTTTTAGCCCCGAGGAAGAGCTGATATTTCAGGTAAATCACTGACCAGGGTATTTTATCAACTTACAGGATCCTTTTTCCTGGCAAGGCTCGCCCTCAGCTCCTTGCAGGGATTCAAAGGAGCCTTGGAAAGCATCAGCCTCGTCCTTCAGCCACCCCACGCCTGCAGGTTTAAAAGGACTGATCTGCCAAAACAAAATTAACCCCATCAGGCATTTCTTCCTTCCCCATCTGAGCTTTAGTGGTTTAATGACATAAAACACAAAGATTTAATCTGGCTGCGATTGTGTCTGTGCAGTAAAAATAAGGAGAAAAGGGAACCTTGCCCAGAAATCTGGAGCATTTTATTGAGTTTAATCTGTTCCTCTGGTCTAGAATTTGCTTTCTGACAGCCCAGGATAGTTCAAGCCGTGAACAAATCTAATTAACCAAGTTACTCAGGCTTGAATTGACTTCACTTGGAACCAGCGACGCTTTAATTACCAAAAACCAAGCGCAGCAAGCACAGCAAAGTGTTTAAAATTTAAAATACATCAGCAAGCTCAACATGGAGAAGAAATTCCAGCTTCTACCCAGGGTAAAGAAAACCTGGAACAGCCCCTTGCCCTGAAGTCAAGGCACAGCAGGGGATGAAGGCCACGCTGATCCCTTCTGCTGGGCTCTTCCCAAGCCTCACCTCCCCTTCTCCCAGCCCAAGGGGCTCCTGGAGGGAGGGAATTCTCCCCTCAGGTGTTTGGGAAGGGCTCTCACCTGGGTGAAAGCTCCTCTCTGCCTGCTGCTCCTCTGCTGCGCCAGGTACCGGATCAGGCTGTTGTTTTCTGGGGATCCCCTCAATCCAATGGTCGACCTTCTCCTCATTTTTAGTAAAGCTGGGGAAGTCCCTGAAAAAGGGGATGAGAGGAGAGGTGAAAACAAAACCACAACAAATAAAGTGCAAACCCACAAAAATAATAATACCTAAAGCTCTAAAACAGTGATTTTTTTTTTTAATCCTTTTTCAGGTTGACTAATGCTGCCAATTCTGAGATACAGAATTACCTGCTCACCCCAAGAAGCCTCCCTGAGCACATCAAATTAAGTGCCTACAAGCAATTAATCACAAGCCAAGTCTGCCTTTTAGCTTTTCAATTGCTTGTTAGCATTTACCAACACTGGCAGAATTTGTCTTGCAGTTAAAAACCCTTGTGAAACTCATTAAGGGAAGAGAGAGGAACAGGGAGATTTAACTGGGTGGGATATAAACCTGCACAGTTAAATGGTAAAAACATCCTATAGATGGGAGATGCTATAAAAATGTTATAGCAGCTTCTCAGAGCGTGCTCAGGCTCTAATCACCTGAATCTGCCCAAAATTAGAGCCCCTGGCACCAGGCTGGACTAAAGGAGCTGGAGAAGCCCCTCCGAGGGGGACACAAAATGACAAAAAGGCATTTGTCACCCCAGGCTCACCCGTGGGCTGTTCGCCAAAACTCTCCTGAGCCACCCCGACCTCAGCAGGTATCACAGCAGCAAAACCAACAGGTTTTTCCCTCTGCTCAGACAGTCCAAAGTCAGCTTTTCCTTCCCCTCTGTCCCTGGCAGGAGCCGAGGAGTCATTTCCCAAGGGAACAGCTTGGCTGCTGCAGAAACCTTCCTTGGGGAGCAGAGGCAAGGGGGGCTCCCCGGGCCCCCCAGAGCCCTGGGGCTGACACAGATTCTCCGTGGGGCCTTTGGGGAATCTCAGGGCACGTTTTGCTGGCCGTGTCGGGCTCTCAGCGCTGAAATTCTCCTTCTTGGACAGTCTGATGGTTTTGGATTTGGTCGCTTTGGAGCTCTTCTGGTCTCTTGAGGGAGGGAAAGAGGCTTCTTCCATCTTTTCAGGACAACCATTCTCGTTTTGTTTGACTTTCAGGGGAGTTTTAGATCCTCCGAGCATTGTTTGGGACTTATTTGAATGAACATTCACTCAGCCTTTGCTTCTGTAATTACAGATTCCTATTATAAAGGAAAAAAAAATGATCATTTGCTAAGAGCAAGAGCTCACTACCATGCTCAAGCTTCTCCCAAAACCACATTTTTCCGGGACAAGCTGTTTAAGGAAGGGAAATTTATCCCCAAAAACCTGCAGGGAACGGACTCAGAAAGAAAAACACAGAGCACAGAAATCTGCATTATAAACATGCAGAGGAGTGGCTCAGGGTAAGGAGCCACAAGGCTGTGATTCCACTCTGTCAAACTTCACATCGATATAAAACACGTCCATAAAATACATTCATCACAATCTCACTGTGACTGTTTTGCTCCAGGGGTTGCAATAAACATCACCGGTTTAATACCACTTTTAATAAAGCTAATCAACAGCAGCAGAAAGAAAAGACAAGTCTTGGAAAGAAACAACACTAGTAATGTGTATTTGTTTGAATACCACTAGCTTTTAAGTAGAAACTTTAAAAGGTTAGGGGGTTTTTTTTGCAGTTAATTTCTTGAGGTTGATGACGGACAACTCAACAACGTGACTCTGAAACTTCGCTTCTGCAAACACACGCGTTTTTGGAAGCAAAATTACCGGAATTAGGCTGCTTAACAACGCCTGGGCAACCTTTTCCTTTTACAATATTCCCTTTTTTCTGCTCTCAGGCCCCAGCGGAGGCCGATGGCCATAATCAAAGCCCCCGGGACGAGGGAAAAACCCCCAGCCCCAGGGCAACCACACCCCCGGGTACCC
>WBMY01013245.1:89571-108167 GCA_013397315.1 Donacobius atricapilla | reverse complement strand
GTGCTGCCCCCGGTGCTGCCCTCCCCGCGGGGCCCTGCCCGGCCCGCAGCCTCCCGGGGCAGCCGGGCCTGCGCCCCGCCGGGTCCCCCCTCGCTGCCTGCCCAGGGAATCGCCTCAGGCGGGGCTTTGCGGGGTGGAGGCGCCGGGCGGCCTCAGGGAGCGGCCTGGGGCTGCTCGTGTCGGGCACGGCTGGGGGATGAGGGCTCCTGGGGGAAGCTGACCCTGCGTGGGGAATCGTCGCGTTTAATCGTTAAAAGCTCGCTAAAATCGTGTCGAGACTGAAAATAGGGGGTTTTAGGCCCAAGCAGTGCTTGTCCAGCAGAGGAAAAGGCCCTGGGATGCAGTTCCACAGAGAGTCCGCAGCGATGTTGTTGTTTCCATCCGCGTTCTGAGTGCAGACGTTGGCGTGACCGTGCTTTAATGTGTAATTCTATGAATTCTGGCCGTGATCCCGCCATTTCCACCCGGGCCTGCGGTGCAGGAGTCGGTGTGACCGCCCTGGAGCCTTGCAGTTCTGCCTTGTGGCCGCGATCCTGCATTTCCCCTCCACATCCTGCCTGCAGACTGCTCATCTGCCTGCCCTTAACCCTTGGTTTTGGGGAGGGAGAGGCTTGGAACAGAGCAGGCAGCAAGATTTCTTTAGAGGAATAAAGAACTGAATGATATTCTTACAGCACCAACATCCATCCCCTCGCTGCTGTTGCAGTCAGCTTTGGTGGGAGCTGTGCAAAACTCGCCCTGTTCTTGTGTTCCAGCACCAAAGCTGGTCTTCTCCCTTGTTTCTTGGGCAAAATCCAAACGGATTTTGCTCCTCCTGGTAGCCCTGAAGTGGCAGAACTTTGGGAGCTCAGTTCCATGGGTTTGTTTTTATTCACAGCCTCCTCTTTTCTCTCCTCCCCAGGTCGTGGCTGTGTATGGGACTCTCTCAGATTTGCTCTCTGTGGCCAGCAGCAAGCTCGGGATAAAAGCCACCAGCGTTTACAACGGGAAAGGGGGGCTCATTGATGATATTGCTTTGATCAGGTGAGGATCGGCCAGGAAAAGGCAAATCTGGGCTGTGGGTTAAGAGTCTAACCTGTTAATTAATCCCCCTTAATCAATACCCAGTGCTTTCCCTAAAAACAGATGGGATCGTTTCCAGCCAGGGTGCCCAAAGGTCCTTTCGTGTCTCTTTAACTTCAAACCATTTATGGATTCAGAGCTTGATGCAAGCTGTGTCTGAGGCCTTTTCAGCTCCTGCTGTGTTGATTCCAGGGCAATGTTTGTGCCGTGAAATCCCCACTGTTCCAGTCAGCCCTGGAACGGGCGAGTTCTGTAAAAGAGACAAATTCTGTCGCTGCTTTGGCTTCACAGAATAGTCCCAGCCCGGGCAGAAAAGCAGCTCATTTGTAAGAATTCATTGATTACAGAAATGGTCCCTGCCTGGCTGCTGCAGATGAAATCTCTGGTCAAGTCAGTCCATTCCAATCCAGTAGAACCTGCAAAATGCAGATAGAAAATCAGATAAGGAAGTTCCAGCTAGTGGCCACTGGTCATAATTTAACTGAAAGTAATCAGGAGAGGTTCCACTGTCAATGAGATGAGCAATAAATTGTGATTGACCTTCTTTTTCTCTTGCCTCTGCCCCCTCCTGTCCCAGGGATGATGATGTTCTGTTTGTCTGTGAAGGGGAGCCCTTCATTGGTGAGTCTGTAATTCTTACATTTAACCTCTCCTTTACCAGGGTTTATTTTGCTTTTGTATAAACTTAAGATTTTATTTGGTGGTGTTTTCAGAAGATAGCTCTTTGTAATTAAAGAACATCCCCATTTTTTTTTCCAGTAACGACTCTGTTTCTTCTCTGCAGATCCTCAGACTGATGGGAGAGCTCAGGAGGAGCTGACAGGGTCCCACACAGACTGGCTGACTCTCAATGTGGGAGGCAGATACTTCACCACTACGCGGTAAAAACGCTCTTCCAAAACTTCAAAGACTTCATTTCAATCAAGCAAAAGACCTTTAAAAGGACCTTGCTGTGAAGCAGGTGGTCTTTGACTCGTGTGTTTTGTGTTTGCCACCATATTTTGGCAAGAAATTAATTCTTAAAACATTTACAGATGAAGGAAGGGTAAAGTTGGGCTGCTTTTGTTTTCCAGGAGCACTTTGGTTAACAAAGAACCTGACAGTATGTTGGCACACATGTTCAAGGACAAAGGTGTGTATTATATTTATTTGTATTGAGATAAACTTTATTATTTTTAAGTAATAAATGAGCGAAGTAGGCAAACACTGTCAAACTGAGGCTCTTCATAAAGTAAAATATCCAAAGCATGTTAAAGTGCCAGAGCAGAGTAGAGAATTATTTTTAATAGCTTTATTTCTCTCTGTTTCTCATCTCACCACCTCATGTTGATCATCCCACGAACTGCAAATACAGCTCCCATCCTTTGTGAGTGGTTTGGGTCCCTTTTTTTTTGTTTGTTTATTTGATTTGAGGTTTTCATCTCGTTGCATCTTCCTCGTTTTTGTCAGAGGAGCAAACTCTGCACGAGGCAGCCTTGGGGAGCCAATCAGACTAAAATTCCAGTGCTGCTTTTATCCTAGCCGTGACTCTTTTGTGTGTGGTAAAAATTCAGTTACTCAGAGCAGGAACAAGTTGGTTTTAAGCTGATTTCCCCCCCCCCCCACTCCTTCTTCCTTCTCTCTCCAAAACACTTTTCCAAGTGGAATGTTTGCAATTCCTGCCCCCTTTGGTAATAAAAAACCTCTGAAAACTGAAGCAAATGCTCTTCTCTCACTACATCAAAAGTAATTTTATATATATATATGTTGTGGAAACAGATGCTTGGGGGAATAAGCAAGATCCTAGAGGAGCTTTCCTCATTGACCGCAGTCCCGAGTATTTTGAGCCCATTTTGAACTATTTGCGGCACGGACAGCTCATTGTAAATGATGGCATTAATTTGCTAGGTAGGTATTACCTGTCTGACATCTCCTCAACCATTCCTCCTTGGAATTAAAGCTTTGCCCTCAGGTGCCCGTGGTGAAGCCAGGGGGAGCTCTGTGTGCTCGTCCCCGTGCTGGGGAGTTTCCCTTTGGTGGATTTATGCTCAGCAGTGCAGCTCCCTGTGCTTGCTTTAATGAGGGTAGGCTGGTCGTTTCTCTTTGGAGCTTTTAGAATCCGTACTGGATTAATATCTGGAATTCTGGAGTTGATCTCTTGTACCTAGTGCTGGTGTTGGAAGCGTTGTGTCTTGAGTTTTGTTTTTCCTTTTAGCTGCAAGCAAACTTTGCCTCTCTCCCCAGTTACATCCAGTATAATGTGTGTGTGTTCTCCAGTAAGGGGAGAGGAGGGTGCTGCTCTCTGGAGCAGCAATTCCCCGCAGTAACCAGCGCTGCTTTGTTCGTAGGGGTGTTGGAAGAGGCCAGGTTTTTTGGGATCGACTCCCTCATTGAGCACCTGGAAATTGCCATTAAGGTACCTTGCTCTCTGTAAGCCCTGGATGCACATCCTGCTTTCCCAGGGAATGGGTAAAGGGGATTCCCAGGGAATGTGGGACTCAGGGCTGTCCCCAGAATTCCCAGGGAATTTGGAATTCAGGGCTGTCCCCTGCTGTCCCAGGGAATGTGGGGCTCACTCAGGGCTGTCCCCTGCTCTCCCAGGGAATTTGGAATTCAGGGCTGTCCCCAGAATTCCCAGGGAATGTGGGACTTACTCAGGGCTGTCCCCAAAATTCCCAGGGAATGTGGGACTCACTTGGGGCTGTCCCCAGAACTTGCAGGGAATTTGGAATTCAGGGCTGTCCCCTGCTGTCCCAGGGAATGTGGGGCTCACTCAGGGCTGGCCCTGCTCTCTCCTCTCCCCAGAATTCCCAGCCAGCCGAGGATCACTCTCCCATCTCTCGGAAGGAGTTTGTCCGGTTCCTGCTGGCAACACCCACCAAGTCCGAGCTGCGCTGTCAGGTGAGGGAGCTCAGCCTTTGTCTTCCCCGCAAAGCTCCAGGAATTGCTTCCCACCCCCTGATCCAGCCCTGCCCTCTCACAGTGTAAAACCACAGCCTGTTTTAAGGAAATATCCAAGTCTTGAGAGCTTTGCTTTTACGTTTTGTGGTGTTAGGTAACAGAAGGAATGAACTTGTGAGGGTGTGTTATATAGGACCACGGAATGGTTTGGGATTGGAAGGGACCTTAAGGATAATCTTGTTCCAGTCTGCCCTGGCAGGGACACCTCCCACTGTCCCAGGGGGCTCCAGCCTGGCCTTGGGCACTGCCAGGGATCCAGGGGCAGCCACAGCCCCTCTGGGAATTCCATCCAAGCCCCTCCCCACCCACACAGGGAGGAATTTCTTCCTAATATCCCATCTAAACCTGATCTCCTAATCCATCGCCCTTTTTCCTGGCACTCTCTTGTCCATATAAAAAGTTACTCCCATCTTTTTATCAGCCCCTTTATGGTACTGGAAGCGTTTCAGCACATCTGTTTATCTGTACAGATTTATACACACGACTCCCCAGACCTGTTTCTTTCAATTCTTTTATGCCCAGGCCTCCCCCTTCCCTTCTGTGACCCTTTTGGGGGTGTTCATGGCTTTTCCAGGGTCTGAATTTCAGCGGAGCCGACCTTTCCCGCCTGGATCTTCGCTACATCAACTTCAAGATGGCCAATCTGAGCCGCTGCAACCTGGCCCACGCCAACCTGTGCTGTGCCAACCTGGAGAGAGCTGACCTCTCTGGATCCGTGCTGGATGTAAGGGTGCTGCAGCCTGCCCTGCCCAAACAGGGATTGGAACCAAAAAAAAAAAAAAAAAATCAGTTTCCCGATGTTTTCTGTGGTTGTCCCAGCGCTCCCACACTTCCTCACAGTGACAGGGGGGTCGTGCTTTGGGGGGTGTTGCCCTGATTTTTTCAGCCTTCTCTTCTGTTTCACAGTTTCATGGTTTGGGTTGTTTCTCACGCACGGGAGGCAATGTTTTCATAATTTCAAGGAGAGTTTTCATTCCTGTTCTTAGAGATCTGGACAGCTGATGGACAGTTGTCTTGGCCAATGGGATGGGGAAAGGTAACAACCTTCTCCCCCAGTCCCTGGCCTTTATAGAAATACTATAAAATAGAGTCAGATCTTTTTAATTAACCAATCCATACCTTCTCACCAAAGTGTGTGTGTGTCTGTGTGACAGTGTCAGGGGGGTTCAGTTGTAAAGGAGAATTTCAATCTGTGTTCTGCTGCTTTTGGGGGTTTTATCTGCACACCCCGGTGACTCCCACGCTGTCTCTGCCAGTGTGCCAACCTGCAGGGGGTGAAGATGCTGTGTTCCAACGCCGAGGGGGCCTCCTTGAAAGGCTGCAACTTCGAAGACCCATCCGGCCTTAAAGCTAACCTGGAAGGTAAGATCTGCCTGTTCATTATTGCCTGGAAACAGCCCTGTGCCTGTACAGGCAAAAGTTCAGCTGTGTTTGTGCACTCTGTGGGAAGCGCCCATGACTCTGGGCTGGTTCTGCCAAATCATCATTAAATTCCCAGCTCGTTTCAATTCCCCCGTTCTGCTTGGAGCTCTCCCAGCACACCCAGCCCTTCGGGAGCATCACCTGGAGCATTCCTGGCTCACTCCCCTCCCTGTGGGGCTGTTGCAGGTGCCAACCTGAAGGGTGTGGACATGGAGGGCAGCCAGATGACCGGGATCAACCTCCGCGTGGCCACGCTGAAAAACGCCAAACTGAAGAACTGCAACCTCCGAGGGGCCACGCTGGCAGGGACTGACCTGGAGGTGAGCTGGCATTCATGTCCTGTACATACCTGTGCAGAAATACACGTGTGTGTGCAGAGGGATGGTCACCGGGGGATTGCTGCCTTTTCTCCAGCTGCAAAGTTGAATGGAGTTGTCCTGGTTTAGGGCAAATTTGGGAGGGAACTTCCTCTGGAAAAGCAAACTCAAACGGGCCCTCCTCCACGACTGGTCTGGAAAAACTTCCGTGGAGAGAAGTGGAAAAAGCGATTTATTTAACAAACCAAGTGCCCACGAGCACACAGAATGGATAATATGCAATAATAAAACCTTTCATTCTGAAGTGAGATGGCAAACTGAGAAAAGTCCTGGCTGTGGGTGCAGCTCGTCTCTCTCAGTCTCTTATCAATTCTTCAAAAAATGCCCCGGAGGGCACAGCTGTGATCTCTCAGTTCTCTGGGTTTTCAGTCTGGAGCAGGTTCAAACAGTCCCAAGAAAAAGAAAAAAAACAGTCCAGGGAACTTCTCTGCCCCAGCTACCTAAAGCTAACTAAAAAGCACAGGAGAGCTCTGTCCCGACTCAGTCTGTCCCAGGCTCAGCCCAACAAAACCGTCCAGGAGGAGAATGCAGAGGAGTAAAATAGTTTTTTAAAACAAACTTTGTGCTTCTTCTTTCCCTGTTTCGCTCTGAGAATAATTTTGAAAGGTACAGAGCACAATGTACAGAACAGACGACTGGGGGTACAGGCGTCATAAAGTCACTCCAGGACAGGAGTTAAGGGAAACGGAGTTAAACTGTTGAACTGAGTTCTGTCTCTGTTGCATTAACATTAATTTTCCTTTCACCTTTCAGAATTGTGATCTGTCAGGTTGTGACCTGCAGGAAGCAAATCTGAGGGGCTCTAACGTGAAAGGAGCCATCTTTGAGGAGATGCTGACACCGCTGCACATGTCCCAGAGCGTCAGATAGGGGCCAGCACACGCTGAAGAGGAAGGAATCCAAACATTCATCGTGACTTTCTTCACCTCCTCCCCTTCCTGAGTTCAAGTCATGGTTGTTAGCCACCTTACATTTGCAGTAGTGCCTAGGTAAACTCCTTTTGATCACTTTCGGGGAGGGAATTTTCATTTTCAGAGGTACCAAAAGAGAGTTTGTACCTCCGTGAGCAGAGTGAGGACGTGGGCTGGTGCTGAAACCAGAGCGTGGCTGGTTCTGAGGGGGGAAAGGGTTCAACGGTTTCATTGTTTTAGCATTGCCTCACTTTGGAATGCGTTTTAATTTATAAAGCACAATATATGCAATTCTATTTATTAAATCTGTAGCTGCAATACGAATAGAAAACGTTACTCCTGTACAGTAGCAACCAGGCGGAGGTTTACAGGTGTGTTTGCAGCCTGTGGCCCTGCCAGGGGTGGCTCGGTGTCCCCAGGGTGTGCTCAGGTCTCTGCTGCGCTGGAAGCTGATGGGAACATCCCTCAGAAATTGGATGTTTTTAATTAATCCTCTCCAAAGGAGCGTGGAGGTGCAGTGTCAGTCACAGCTGGTGAGAAGAAATGCTGCTTTCACAATCCAGCCCGCTGCAGGCTGGAGTTCCTGCGGGGTTTTCACCCTCGGCGGTGAATTCGGTGCAGGGAGGAGAGCCCAGAGGTGTCACCAAAGCAGGGAGAGGCAGAGGGGCCCCAGCTCCTGCCCACCCTCCCCTCGTGCCCTCAGCAGGTGAATCTTTCCCTCTTCCCCCTCCATCTACTATGCAAAAAGACTCCCTGGGCATCATCCTTTTCCCAGCTGGATCTTCCTGTTCCTTTTGGGGCTGTAAAAGCATCTCACCTGTGGCCAGGTGCCCTCTGTGCCCCTGCAGGGAGCAGCTGGGGCTGCTTCTGGGGGCGAGCAGTGCAGGGCAGAGGCCTCAGCACCCCTGGATGAGGAGGAGGAGGAGGATGAGGATGAGGAGCTGCTTCCCCGTAGGATCCACGGAGTTCTCAGCTCACACCACCTTTATTTTACACACAATCAAAAAGCACATGAAGAAACTATACCAAAAAAACAAAACAAGGTGCATCAAGAACTTACCTCAGATGCTTCAACCACCCCAAAGTTAAAACTAACCTTGAATTTAAGGAAATGAAGCTGTTACTGTAGAAATACAAAGGAGGAAGAAGAACCAGGGGCTCCCAGCTGGAGTCCCACGGGAGCGGGAGCTCCATGGTTCTTTTCAGGGGGCTGTGTCTCCCTTGCAGTGCAATTTCTGTTCTGTAATCTCAGTTGTTGTTACAAAAATGCTGCTTTGCCACCAGTCTGGGAGGAGCAGTGATGCCTGGGGGTCAGCAGAGGCTGTGGGGGGAGCTGCAGGATTCCCCCTCCTTTTCAAGTCGGTTTGAAAACTCAGGCGAGCGATGGGAAACTTGCCAGGCTCAAAATCCCGGAGCTGCGAGGTTCAGAACTGGGAGAATTTCCTGCAGATCCCTCTGGATCAGGCTCTAGGACAACAAACACTATCTCCTTGGAGAAATGGCCTGTGGAGTCCAGGGAAATGTTTGCAGTGTGACTTTGGAGTCCTTTCTCCCACCTCATGGCTGTCAGTGGGAATGTTGTGTCTGTCGCAGTAGAAGAAGATTCCTAGGGCTAGAGAAACAAATGAATTATTTTTCTTTATCATATTTTGTAGCTGGCAGAAGTAAAACTATTGTATGGAAAAAAAATTATTAAATATATATATCTATATATATCTATTTTCATAATCACTGTGTATAAAATCTCTTTGAACTTTCACTGAAGCACTATGGAATAATCACAGCATGTGGCACCATCATTCACAGCTGGATTTTAGGTACCTCTTTTGCCAGGACAGAGCTGTGTGAAAAGCCCTGTGCAGAATTTGCAGGTTCCAGCTAATTTCAGTTGCATTAATAAAGAAGTGTGAAAGAGAAAAGCGGCTTGGTTGTCTTCATTTGAATAAAAACCCCAAATCTTACCCGGCTTGTGTGAGAAGAATGAGAATTTTTTGGTTTTAAGCGTAAAATACCTGCTGGAAAAACAACTTTGCTGTGAGGGTTCTGATCCATTAATTGGGAGAATTTGCATGTAATTGTTTGTGGTTTGTCATTCCTCTCCAGGACTTCTCAGCCGTTTTGTCCCCACCCTTCATGTTTGCTTAATAAAATAGTTTTGTAGGCAGAATAGTCGGAGAATCGTGGAATATCCTGAGCTGGAAGGGACCCAAGGATCATAAAACTCCAATTCTCGTGGATGCAGCGGAAACCTGTGGAGAAAAAGTTGCTGAAAGCTGTTCAGGGCAGAGTCCCCAGAGCCGGGCTCAGGGGCGCTTAACGAGGCACAATTATTGGGCAAAGCTCCCTTTAAATGTCCAAACCAAATCTGCTTTTCCCTTTGATTAACCCTCATTTTTGCGAGGCTCCGCGGGGAAGGAGGGAGGCTCCAAACACGGGACAATCCCCGGGTGAATCCCCGTGCCCACGCCAGAGGAGCAGGAACTTTTCTCCCCCTGAACCCAAATCTCAGCGTGACGAGCTGAGCTGGAGCTCGGCTCTGGCTGCCCCCGGAGCAGGAAGAATGACTCTGCTCAGAGTCACCAAATCCTCCCTGAATTATTTACTGATTAAATTAATCCCTGAAAGCTCCGAGAGGCCGTGGGAGCTGGGACAGAGGATGTTTGGAGAACGGGGAACGCGAGACCTTCAGGTGGCACAGAGCAGCAGGCAGCAGGGCAGAGGAGCTGCCGGCTGGGGGGAAAATACCATTTCTACAGTGAAAAATTCCTGCATGGAGCTCCTGCGTGCAAATAAATCTTTATAAACCTGCAGTGCACAACCTCTCGAGGCTGAAAAAGAGGGAATTATGGAACGGGTTGGGTTGGAAGAGGCCTTGAGGATCATTTCCATCAGTTCCATCCCTAACACCTCCCACTGCTCCGGGGGGCTCCAGCCTGGCCTTGGGCATTCCAGGGATCCAGGGGCAGCCCCAGCTCCTCTGGGAATTCCAGCCCAGCCCCTCACCACCCTCCCAGCCAGGAATTCCTTCCCAATCTCCCACCCCAACCTCCCCTTTTCCAGTGGGAAGCCATTCCCTGTGTCCTGTCCCTCCAGCCCTTGTCCCCAGTCCCTCTCCAGGGAATTCTGGAACGGTTTGGGTTGGGAGGGACCTTAAAAGTCACCCCTGCCATGGCAGGGACACCTCCCACTGTCCCAGGGGGCTCCAGCCTGGCCTTGGGCATTCCAGGGATCCAGGGGCAGCCACAGCTCCTCTGGGAATCCCAGCCCAGCCCCTCCCCACCCTCACAGGGCAGGAATTTGTCCTAATTATTAATTAAACCCAAATTATATATTTCTTCCCGACCTAAACCTCCTCTCTTGCCAGTTTAAGCCCATTCCCCCTTGTCCCTGTCACTCCAGGCCCTTCCAAAAAGGATTTGGGGATCCTGTTCGCACCAGAGGCTCCATCTGTGCCAACAAAGTACATTTAGCATCGTGGACTCGTCCAGTTTCATCCCACCTGGCATTTTACAGAGCAAAGAACACCGAGGCAGCTGAACTGAAATATTGAGGAGGAGGATTTCAAACTGCTCTGGGCACTTGTGCAACCACAGGGGTGGTTTGAGCACCGAGGGGTTCCTTCCTTCATGCCTGATGTAAATGAAGATGGGCATGAGGGGTTGCCTGGATCATGGATTCTCCATCCCTGGAAGTGCCTAAGGCCGGGCTGGATGGGATTTCGAGCACCCTGGGATAGGGGAAGGTGGAAATAGATGAATTTAAGGTCTTTTCCAACCCCAAACATTCCTAAAGACTGAGCTCTACTCCTCACCCGTTTCACACCCCAACAAATTCAAACTCACCCAAGAACTTCCACTAAAGGAACCAGAACTCAGTGACAGAAGAGCTCCTGTAGCTCCCAGCAGGATCAGCTGCCCCCCCGGGTGGGATTTACAACCTCTGAAAAGCAAGGCTGTTACTTTTATGGCTCTTGGAGGAAAAAGCTGAATTTAATTGCTGCACCGGGGTGCTCCAATTATGGGCTTTTCTTGTGCTGCTTGACAGTCACTGGAACAGTAATGCCAAAATTGCAGCCTGGGTGGGAGAAGTGGAAAAAAAATCTCCTGCTGGCAAAGGGCTGGCACTGGGTATAAAAAGGGAGGCGGGAGAACATTTCCAGACATTTTCCAGAGGAGAAGAGCTGCTGGAGTCACTCCACAACCCCTCTCGAGGCAGCAGGTAACGTGCTGGAACATCCCACACCCCATTTTTATTTATCCAGTGCTTTCAGATGCTCCTTTTAAAACAAAAAATGCATTAGGAGAGACTGCAAAGGGCAGGTTTCAAGGAGCAGGGATATCAGAGCAGAAACCAGCTGAACACATCTGCCCAGCACCTCCAGGGAATGCAGCCTTTGAGGTCCACACATGCCTGCAACTCAGAAATCCTGATTTAGATCTTCATCCAAATTGTTCAGATGTCCAATCCCTTTCAAGTGAGCTAATCCATGCTTTGAGAGGCTGCAAATCCAGCTGGGGCTCCCGCCCAGGAGGTGCAGATCAGACCTGGAGCAGGCCCAGGGTGGGAGTTTGGGGGTGTCTGTGCAGGGACAGGAGCTGGAATTCCATGATCCTCGTGAGTCCCTCCCAGCTCAGCACCTTCCACTGTCCTGTGACCCGGGAATGCCTCATCTCCATCCCTCCCCAAGGCACAAACAGAGCTGCAGTGCCTTTATGACCACATAATTCCTTTTTTTTTTGTCTCTCCCAGGATGGAGAAGTCCAGGAGAATGGATTTCCACAATCCTCGGGAGTCCCTCCTAGCTCAGCACCTTCCACCATCCTGTGACCCCGGAATGCCTCATCTCCATCCCTCCCCAAGGCACAAATGGAGCTGCAGTGCCGTTATGACCAGATAATTCCATTTTTTTCTCTCTCCCAGGATGGAGAGGTCCAGGAGGATGAATTTCCACAATCCTCATGAGTCCCTCCCAGCTCAGCACCTTCCACTGTCCTGTGACCCGGGAATGCCTCATCTCCATCCCTCCCCAAGGCACAAATGGAGCTGCAGTGCCTTTATGACCAGATAATTCCAATTTTTTTCTCTCTCCCAGGATGGAGAGGTCCAGGAGGATGGTGGCCAGCATCCTGCTGTGTGTGCTGTCCGTGGGGCTGTGCCTGGCTCAGCACTGGTCCTACGGCCTCCAGCCGGGGGGCAAGAGGAGCGCCCAGGTCCTGCTGGGACCCTTCCAGGAGGTGGGTCCTGGGCTGGGGAATAAAAAAACGCAGCCAGAAAGGTGACAAAGCTTCCCTCTACACCTGTCCCTGTGTCCGTCCCCCAGAGCCCTCCCAGATCTGGGGGTAAAGGAGGACTTGGGAAAAAAGGGGTGAGGTGGCATTTGTCAGCCTGGCACGGAGAGCAGCGCACTGGAGCTGGCAGAAGTCAAANATATACACACATATATATATATGGGTGTGTGTATAAAATCTCTTTGGACTTTCACTGAAGCACCAGGGAATAATTTGGGCAGCCAGCTCCAAGGGAGAAATGGAGCTCTGAGGCCCAGCTTAGATCTGACTTCATCCTCTCCCTAAATTCCAGCGTTCTGATGGGTTATTTTACGGCAATCCCTCCACTTCCCTTAAAACCTTGGCAGTCTGCTCGTGGTGGATGCTCAGCAATGAAATGACAAAGCAGGTGTGGAAGGTTCTGTCCACCCGTGGTTTTCCCCTCTTTTCCAATCAATACTTCACATCCAGCTCCTCCTCATTCCTCAGGCTCCTGAGGAAAAGGTGAATTTCTGTTCTGTGCTGGAACGGTCTCACCTCCATCTGTAACTGGGGTAGAAAAATCTCCCTTTCTGAAGGCTGTGTCACCTCCCCGTGTCACTTCTCCAATCCAGATTGCAAATGAGATGGAAAAATTGGAGGAGGTGCAGCAGGGCGAGTGCCCAGGCTCGTACCAGAGCTCCAGGATCAGGGATCTGAAGGAAGCCATGGTGAGTAATGCGGATTTTCTGTCAGCACTCGGGGAAAATGGAAAGAAAACACACGAGGGGAGGGACAAGAAGGTGGTGGAGGAGGAACAGCGGGTAAAGCTAACTCACGTGAGGAAATACTGGCTCTGCGCTTCTCATGGAATCCCAGGATGGTTTGGGTTGGAAGGGACCTAAAATGCTCCTTGTCCCATGGGCAGGGACAGCTCCCACTGGACTAAAATTACCTGCTCAGGCCCCTCCCTGTCACCTGCACAGATCCCTCACTCTCACCTGCTCAGGCCCCTCACTCTCACCTGCTCAGGCCCCTCACTCTCACCTGCACAGATCCCTCACTCTCACCTGCTCAGGCCCCTCACTCTCACCTGCTCAGGTCCCTCCCTGTCACCTGCTCAGGTCCCTCCCTGTCACCGGCACGTTCCCAAATCCCTCCCTGGGCTCTCCCAGCACAGGATCCACCGTTCCAAAGCTCCCCTTGCAGCAGTGGCGTTTCCTGCCTGGATTAACCCAAACCGAGCCCAGCCCTCCCGGGCTCCCCACGAACCCACAGAGCCCCCAAAGCTGTCCCAGAGCTGTCCCATGACTGTGCCAGGCTGTCCCTGAGGTGTCCCAGGCTGTCCCTGCTGTCCCAGAGCTGTCCCTGCTGTCCCAGGACTGTCCCAGAGCTGTCCCTGAGCTGTCCCTGCTGTCCCAGAGCTGTCCCTGCTGTCCCAGAGCTGTCCCAGGACTGTCCCAGGACTGTCCCAGGCTGTCCCTGACCTGTCCCAGGCTGTCCCTGACCTGTCCCAGGCTGTCCCAGGCTGTCCCTGCTCCTGCAGGACGCAGCCAGCCGGCAGCTGCAGCCCCCAGGGTGCCCAGGCGGGGAAATGCGTTTGCATCAGGGGCTGCACAGCAGCACTCAGCAGCACAGAGCTCCCTGCCGAGTTCCCTGGCACACAGCGAGGGCCAAAACGGGCTTTTCATGAGCCCAGCACCACCCTGAGGGGGCCAGATGGCCTCCACTTCCTGGGCCACCCCAAAAACTCAATCTCTACTTCGAATTTGAAGCCAAACCCCAAAGCTCTGAGTGCTTGAAAGCCTCTCCATCCTCTCACCGAAAAGCCAGGCCTGAAAAAGGCTCACAAAACCAGGAACAGCGATGCAGAGCCTGAATTCCACTGGATTTTCATGCAAAACTAGTTAAATAAATACGATTTTAGCTCATCTTTAATCCTATTTGTACTGAACACATATTGGAATCGTGGCCCATGAAATCCAGCAGCACTGCCGGCACAGTGAAGAGCCAGCAGCAGCCATTTGCTCTATTTTTTTTTTTTTGACTTCAAGAGATGATGTTAGGCAGGAAAACACCCCAGAATAATTCCCAGGATATCTGAAATGAGTCCTGGCTCACTGAGGGAAAATTTGGCCTGTCTTTGCAAAGCTGAAAGGACCAAACCCCACCAGATCCTGAGGTTTGCTCAGGAACTTCTCATTCCTTGCTGCTTAATAACAGTGAAAACAACGAAGCCTTTTCCACTCCCAGCTTCTCCAACCCAACACATTCCTGGAGCTGCTACAGGAATATGAAACAGGGGAAGAACAGGGAGTGGCTGGAAATGTTCCACCCCGTGGAAAAACTCCAATTTCTCATCATTTCCTGGGCAAGGTGGGAGGGAGCACAAAAATCCCCCTCGCTGAGGCGCTTCGGAGAACAAACCCCCTGACATTGCCCCAGTTCATCTCCATCCAAATCACCCCAGGCCTTCAGCTCTTGTGGTATTTCAGCAGCTGAAAATTCCATCCTCAGAGTCATTCCTGCCCTTTAAAGCCAGGATTTGGTGTGTGGTTACAGGAGAGGCTGGCCGAGGGAGAAGGCAGAAGAAAGGAGGTTTAACCCCAAAGCCAAACGGAGCCAGAGCGAGGCCCCAGAACTGGGTTAAAATAAATTCCTCCTCAACTGCTCTTTGCTCGGATCAATGTGTGAATAAACACTCTGAAATTGCATTAAAATAGTGGAAAACTTGTGTGTAATTATTGGGTTTATGTAAAAGGGAACACAACCCACCCCGGAGTGGGAGCAGCAGAGCAGGGGCTGCTCCGAGTCCTGCCGGGACAATTTGGATGTGACAGCTTTTGTTTCACACGTGCAGACAAAATTTTGGCCTCATCTCACCCCTCTCTGAGTGAAACAGCAAGGAAACTTCAATTAAAGAATAAACTCACTTTTGGAATTAATTCCCCTGTCCAGCAGTGGTCCATGGAAGAAAGACTTTTCCTGCTCTTTTTTCTGGTTCGGCCATAAAAACTACATTTATTTTAAAAATGTATTTACAAACTTTACAGCAGTCATTACGTTTAAAAAAAGAAACACCCACGAAAATTGGTACACCTGGCTTTACAGATCTAGTGAATCCCGTGGCATTTACCCAGGGAGCTGCAGTCCCTTCCCAAAGCTCCTGCTCTCTCCAGAGCCACTTTAAAGCTGTGGTTTTTTTATTGATTCAGTAGCAAAGGACTGAAAAAACCCCCCAAACATCGCATTTGCAGTCTGCAAAAGTGGATTTGCAATGAAACCACCAACCCAGGGTCCCAGAGCACACAAAACCTCCTCCCACAACACCCAAATCCTCCTGATTTCACACCAAACACGTCCCAGGGTTCAGAGTGATTAAACCTTTACAATACCACAGTGAGAAGGAAAAAAAAAAAATCAAATGTCCATTGGGGTGAACTTTGGAGCTGCCGAGGCATTTCCACCTCTGCCTAAAAACACAAACCAGCACCACACGGACCTGAAAAACAGGTTAAGGTGTGAACCTCCCGTGAGTAACCCCTGTAGTGCCCAAACTGTCCTAAAGGTGCTTTAATTAATGCTCAGGGAGAAGAATCAGGTGACCCTCGTGCTCTAGAACAGCCATAAAATCACATTATTTGTTTATTTTTTTCCTCCCTGCTGCAGTCTTTGGAAAAGCTCAACCCGCTCCACCAGAGGATTCGGTCTGCAGCAGTAAAAATGAGGTCAAGTTTTTAATTAAAAATAAAAACAATCAAAAGAAGGTAGCAGAAGCAGGTCAGGAATGTTTTCATTATATATATATATATTAAAAAAATTAGTTAAATTACAGATTTAAAGTTATTACTTCCATTTACAATGACAAAAAATAAATAAGGAGAGGGAAATCTGAGGTGTTGTCCCTGCCAAGCAAACACTGGGCTGGGAGCAGGGAGTTTATGGGATGCAGGTTCCCAAAAATCCTCTGCACAGCCAGCCTGGAGCTCTGTGGCGCTGCAGATGACAGAGCTGCTCCCCCCGGAATCCGTGTCCTTTCCTAATCCAATAATCCACGGCAAGGCAAAGCTGCCCGCTCCCCTCGGCCCCTGCTGGGGATGACAGGCTGCCACGTTTTTAAAGGAATTTGTCACAGCGTGGCGAAATTTTTAATTAAAAGCTCCCGAAAACAAGTGCTGAGCACATTTCTGCAAAGGAGAAAAACTGAAATCCTCGAAGGCTTGAATTTTCACGGCAGCTTTGAACGGCTTGGCTCAGAAACTGGGCTAGGTTTTGTCTCCTCTGCGGAGGGGATGTTTTAACTTTGAGATTTTATTCAAGACCATGAATTGGGCAGGAATTGCTGTAATTTGTGGTGTGCAGAGATCATCATTGTGCTCTGTTCTGTTCCTGTTTTTAACCCTCCAGTTTGAGGCATTTCCTGAAGCACCTAATTCACCTGAAGAGATGATTCTCGTTTAAAAAACGAGGTGGACACACCTTAGATTGTCTGTGAAAATTAAATCTCACAACTCAAGTCAGGAAGGTGCCCAAGCAAAGAGTAAACTCAAAAAAAATCAGGGTTCTGGTGGAATTTCTCATAAGAGTGGGCACGTAATTCCACTTATTTTAAATCAGTCAAATGCCCTGTTCTTCCTCAGACACTTAAATGCCGAATTTCCTTTAAAAATCTGACACTTGGATGATTTTTTTCCCCTAAAACTGACCCAAAGCCCCAGATCATTTGGGCACAGAACAGAAATTCCATCTTGCACCTCTGAGCCAGTGATGCCAACTTTTATAACCAGGTGAGAGAACTGGACACCAATTTGGGGACATTGCCAGAAGGAGGAGGGGTGGGACAAGTTCACAAACTCTGGAATATAAACAATGCCGAGAAGGGGAAGAAAAAAGAACCAAATTTAGAGCCATTTGTGGCCAAATTTACCAGTGAAAATGCCCAAAATGTGCTGGGGAGGGAAAATTTGTTCTGAACTCTTTGGTGTCAGCTGTTCCTCCCCTCCCAGTTCGTCCCAGTGCCCAACTGGGCAGGCAAAGGGAGGGAAAGGAGAAGCCTGAACTTGTGAGCAGCAAACCCAGGTGAGGTTTCAGGTGAGAGGAGCAATTTCAGGGCAGCTGCAGCAAGGAAGGGAGGAAGGCAGGGATAATTAACCACTGATTTCTGTTCGAAATCCTGGTCTGCAACTGCAAAAAATGCAGCCAGAGCCAAACCTCCCCGAGTAAAAGAGCTGGTTAAAGATTAGCTGGGAAATTCTTCCCAAGGCCAGACCTCCTCCTGTGAGTGTTTTCTGCATGGCGTGGTTCCCTTCTCCAGGAAAAAACCTGGATGCACAAGGTGCCTCCACAGGTTCAGGTTGTTGGAGCAGAACAGAAAGGCTGGAAAAGACTCCAAAGTCACTTAGAACCAAAACACCCGAACCTGCCAGCTCAGCCTGTTTGTCCCCACCAGGGAAACAATTCCTGGGACCCCATGGAGCCTCCTGGGCTCCTGCTGCTTCACTGGAGGAGTTAAACCCAACCTGGAGGAGTCGAACCCAGCCTGGAGGAGTCGAACCCAGCCTGGAGGAGCTGAACCGCANCACTTTTGGAATTAATTCCCCTGTCCAGCAGTGGTCCATGGAAGAAAGACTTTTCCTGCTCTTTTTTCTGGTTCGGCCATAAAAACTACATTTATTTTAAAAATGTATTTACAAACTTTACAGCAGTCATTACGTTTAAAAAAAGAAACACCCACGAAAATTGGTACACCTGGCTTTACAGATCTAGTGAATCCCGTGGCATTTACCCAGGGAGCTGCAGTCCCTTCCCAAAGCTCCTGCTCTCTCCAGAGCCACTTTAAAGCTGTGGTTTTTTTATTGATTCAGTAGCAAAGGACTGAAAAAACCCCCCAAACATCGCATTTGCAGTCTGCAAAAGTGGATTTGCAATGAAACCACCAACCCAGGGTCCCAGAGCACACAAAACCTCCTCCCACAACACCCAAATCCTCCTGATTTCACACCAAACACGTCCCAGGGTTCAGAGTGATTAAACCTTTACAATACCACAGTGAGAAGGAAAAAAAAAAAATCAAATGTCCATTGGGGTGAACTTTGGAGCTGCCGAGGCATTTCCACCTCTGCCTAAAAACACAAACCAGCACCACACGGACCTGAAAAACAGGTTAAGGTGTGAACCTCCCGTGAGTAACCCCTGTAGTGCCCAAACTGTCCTAAAGGTGCTTTAATTAATGCTCAGGGAGAAGAATCAGGTGACCCTCGTGCTCTAGAACAGCCATAAAATCACATTATTTGTTTATTTTTTTCCTCCCTGCTGCAGTCTTTGGAAAAGCTCAACCCGCTCCACCAGAGGATTCGGTCTGCAGCAGTAAAAATGAGGTCAAGTTTTTAATTAAAAATAAAAACAATCAAAAGAAGGTAGCAGAAGCAGGTCAGGAATGTTTTCATTATATATATATATATTAAAAAAATTAGTTAAATTACAGATTTAAAGTTATTACTTCCATTTACAATGACAAAAAATAAATAAGGAGAGGGAAATCTGAGGTGTTGTCCCTGCCAAGCAAACACTGGGCTGGGAGCAGGGAGTTTATGGGATGCAGGTTCCCAAAAATCCTCTGCACAGCCAGCCTGGAGCTC
>WBMY01013245.1:77539-88352 GCA_013397315.1 Donacobius atricapilla | reverse complement strand
CCTGGAGGAGTCGAACCCAGCCTGGAGGAGTCGAACCCCACCTGGAGGAATTGAACCCCACCTGGAGGAATTGAACCCCACCTGGAGGAATTGAACCCCACCTGCCCTGAAGAGCACCCAGGACTGAGCTCAGCGGCGGGCGCAGAGCGGGCAAAGGCACTGAATTCACGATCAGCACTGCTGAGGTGCACTTCAGACAGCTCAGACCACATCCTGCTGTTGTGCCTGAAGTGAAATTCTCAGCCCAGACGAGGAGCTGCCGTTGAAGTGAAGTTCCAGAGGATCCCGGGGTTGGTGCGAGTGCAGCAGGAAGGCAGAGCGGGCAGAAAATGCTGAGAGGAGAAAACCCAGCGGTTTTCCAGTCAAGCAGCGTCTGTGCCCAAGAACACAGCGAGGAGCTGACACCTCCTGCAATGCCCCAGAGAGGGGGGAAAAGCTGGCCAGGGTGTGCAGGAAGATTCCCCAGATTTCCCCCGAGGAGCAGCAGCCCGGAGACAGCTGGAGGTGCGTGCAGCAGCCCGGGCTGGGGATGGATGGGATGTGACGGCAGTGCCACCTCCGGAGCAGCTCCAAGCTGGAGGTGATGGCAAGCTGGGATGAGGGCAATCTGCTTCCAGAGCCGGGCAGGCAGCGCAGCAGCTCCTGCAGTCAACACCGACGTCAAAAGAGTTGGGAAGAGCAAAAGAAAATGACAGCTTCAGTCTGAGCAAAACCCTCCCGGGAGTGGTTTTTGTTTTTCCCCGGAAAAGCCTTTGCTGAGGAAACTTTTCATTGGGTTTAACAAACTTTGGGTTTGCAGAAAGGTCAGAAACTCATTTCAGTCAGGGGAGCACGATAACGGCCCAACAATAATTGTATTTCCTGCTGTGAGCAACACCCTCAGCAGGGTTGGAGTGGCTCTTCCCAACTTCTACGGGAGAATCAGAAGCAAAACAAAAGAATTAACAAACGAAATGATTTCCTGGAAGAGAAAGCAAAATCTTCATCAATACTGATGATAAATAAACAGGCCATGAGCTGTTTGTGGAACTGGTACCAGTGAATTGCTGGTATCAGTGCAACTGGTACCAGTAAAGTCCTTGATATCAGTGCAACTGGTACCAGTGAATTGTTGGTATCAGTGCAACTGGTACCAGTCCAGCCCTGGTATCAGTGTAACTGGAACCAGTGAATTGTTGGTATCAGTGCAACTGGTACCAGTGAATTGTTGGTATCAGTGTAACTGGTACCAGTCCAGCCCTGGTATCAGTGTAACTGGTACCAGTAAAATTCTGGCATCAGTGTAACTGGTACCAGTAAAGTCCTTGATATCAGTGCAACTGGTACCAGTGAATTCCTGGTATAAGTGTAACTGGTACCAGTGAATTGTTGGTATCAGTGTAACTGGTACCAGTCCAGCCCTGGCAAAAGTGCAGCTCCTGTCATCTCCAACATTCACAGGAGGGATTTTTTTCCACCCCATTAAAAAGCACAAAATGAGGATCAAGCCAAGCACAAGCTGAGCAGAGCCCCTGGCCCAGGCAGGAGCAGTGAGAACACCCCAGGATTCCCAGTTCCACTGGGAAGGAGCTGCTGGGATTGCAGCAGTGAGGAACTCGGGGCAGACAAGTCCAGGAGAGAGGAGAATTCCGGAGGGGAGACGTCTGGATTAGTGTGTCAGTCCTGCACAGGCAAACAGAGGGAATCCAGTCCCAACAACAGGTCCTGCATGGGATTTCCCAGGAAAACTCCGGGGGAAGTGCTGGAATGGCAGGGGAGATCGCCAGGCTGGCTGGGACCCCCAAATCCTCACGGCAGCCCCTGCTCCGAGGACGCCACGCTGGATTTCCTGGTTTTGGGGGGTGGAGGGGGAGGCTTGGCCTCTCGTCTGCTGGGCAGCGGCGGAGCCACCTGAGGAGATGGAAACACACGGAAACACACGGAAAAATCAGCCACCGCCGGCAAGTGGGAGGCATTTCACCAGAGGGGAAACCCAGAAAGGTCCTGATGGTTCTTTCGGGAGCCACCCTCGGTGTTCAGCCTCAGCCCCACGTGGCACGGCCAACCAGGGGCACATCCCCAGGAGAGAACAGAAGCTGAAATGGTTTAGTTGCTAAAGTATGCCCAGGATAGATTTTAATTGTTTCTGTCCTGCAGCCCAACTTCAGCATTTGTCCCTCCTTTTGGTGATCAGTAAAACGGCAACAAACCCAATTTCCTTCCAGGTTTCAAAATTTAGATTTTTTTTTCCTCCTGCTGGCTGGATGAGCTGCACCAACAGGATGGAAAATGTGTTCCAATCGGAATGGCAACACTTAACACCCGGAAATGGGCACGAGGGCAGCTCCAATTAAACAAGATTTAATTAGAACTGCCTGCACAGGGGCCTGGAGGGTGTTTCTTGCTCTTGGAGAAAACTGCACTAAGGGGGGCTTTGTCAAGTTGTCTCTGCCTGTTTTAAAGGGGCATCCTGGAAATAAATGGGATGGGGAAGGGCAGGAGATGAGGAGCTTGTGTGGTTCATCACTCCTCAGCCACAACTCAGCATTTCAGGGCTCCCTTCTGGTTCATCACTCCTCAGCCACAACTCAGCATTTCAGGGCTCCCTTCTCAGCCAAAACTCAACATTTCAGGGCCCTCTTCTCAGCCAAAACTCAGCATTTCAGGGCTCCCTTCTCAGGCAAAACTCAACATTTCAGGGCCTCCTTCTCAGCCAAAATTCAACATTTCAGGGCTCCCCTTCTCAGCCAGAACTCAACATTTCAGGACTGGTTTAACCCAAGGAAGACAGACCCAACTTCACGACAGCAAAGTAACAAAACCCTTCAGAAAAATCCTTCCCAATCTCCCTTTCCATCCTTTCCCTGTGGCTGCCAGCCCAGGGGGATGCTGCAGGCCAGGACACGGCAGGAATTCGTTTCCTTGCAAGACTCAAGGGAAGGAGGCTCTTTTATTAATCCTCCTGATCCAGCGGCTCCCACAGCATCCCTGGAGCTGGGATCTCTCCGCTGGGCGCAGCTCCACAGCAGCCACAGAGTCACTTCCAGCCAAATGAAGGGCAAAGAAGAAAAAAAAACTTCCTCCTCATCCCACATTTCAAGGCTTCATCCCAGCACAGAATTAAGGGATGAGCTGCTCTTTGCCTTCCCGCGCGGCTGAAGTGTGATCACTCCTCAAATTCTTTTTGGACAGCTCCCAGTTTATCTCGCTCAGGGAATCCCCGTCCTCTCTAAACTGGTCTGGGGGAGAATTTCAATTGCAAGAGGAAATTGGGAAGGCACCACCCCTCTCTCAGTCTTTGCTGCCCACTGGTAAGGAATTAGCCTGGCACCACCAGCACCTTCACCTCAGGGGCAGGTGGAAGGATTCTGACTCGATATTCGCACGTCAGGGGTTGCGAACAGCCCGGAGACACCGAGGTGCCAGAAAACATCAGTGACACAGCACTGGGAAACGGGCACTCGGATATTCCTGCAAGAAAATCGCTCCATGGAACGGAGACAAAGGGCAGGATTTAAACACAGGCTTTTTAAAGTCACTAATGGCTCGAAAAAAATCAGATCCTGCCGTGCTGAGGCTTAGAAGGAGACACTGGAGACCTCTGAAAATCGTGAATTTTTTTCCCCCCACAATTCTTTTTCAGCCCAAATTATTGCACTATTTTAGGCTGATCGTGTTTTTGAAACTTTTGCTGCTGGTGTATTTTCCATATCTCTTCCCACCCCTACACACCTTTTTCCTGACCAAGGACAACACAACTCCCACTGGGAAAAACAAATANAAAAATAGAAAAAGGACAAGTAAGAAAAAAACAAATAAAAAAGGAAAAAAACAAATATAAAAGGAAAAAAGTACATAAGAAAAAAAGAAAAAAGTGAACAGAAAAAGAACAGATAAAAAGAGAAAAAAAATTAAAAATCAAATAAGAAAAGAAAGGAAAAAATAAAAAGGAAAAAAGAACAAATAAGAAAAAAAAGAAAAAATAAGAGAAAAAAGAACAAATAAGAAAAAAAGAACAAATAAGAAAAGAAGGGACAAACCAAATAGAAAAGGAAAAAGGTACATAAGAAAAAGAGAGAAAAAAAGAAAAAAGAACAAAAAAAGAACAAATAAAAAGAAAAAAATTAAAAATCAAATAAGAAAAAATAGGAAAAAATAAAAAGGAAAAAAGAACAAATAAGAAAAAAAAAAGAGGAAAAAAGAGCAAATAAGAAAAAAAGAACAAATAAGAAAAAAAGGAAAAAAACAAATAGAAAAGGAAAAAGGTACATAAGAAAAAGAGAGAAAAAAAGAAAAAAAGAACAAATAAAAAGAGAAAAAAATTAAAACTCAAATAAGAAAAAAAAAAAAAAGGAAAAAGGGAAAAAATGAAAAAAACCCCACAACAAATAAGAAAGGTGGGGAAGGAAGGGGAAATGGGGCTGCCCACAGATTCCGAGGCAGACCCAGGGAACACCCTGCGCCTTCCATCCGTTCCCTGCTGCCCAGCCGAACGTGCCGGGCCTGGGGGTCCCGCCGAGCCCCCGCAGCTCCGGGGGTCTCCCCTTCCCCGGGGGCTCCGGCAGTGCCGGGGGCTCCCCCCCGAGCTCCCTCGGATTTCAGCTCCAGCTGAGGCGGGAGGTAACCCCAAACCTCCGAGGGGTTCCAGCAATGAAACCCCGCGCTCAGGAGAGGGGAGCTGGCACATCCCCTCACAGATCTCTCCTCACACAGCTCCAGGATTTGCTCCTGGTTGTCTCCCCAGCTCATCCCCCTGCCCTGCTGAGCATTTTTTCGTTTTCACCTCTCGGGACAATTTTAGATCATTACCTGCACTGGATTCTGACTGGATGCCCACAGGCAGGTCCTACCCAGGGACTTTTCAGAGGAGCAGCAGGCTGAGAAATGCAGCAGCCAGGGAGTTCCAGGGCTGCAACTGCCCAGGGAGTTTTATTTTTACCTCAAGCCACATTTAAATGTTGCTGCAGAATTAAATGCAGAACCTCCTGAATACACAAGAAAGGCCTTGTTATCCCCCTCTTCTTTTCCAGGATCAGGTTACTGTGCTGCTTTACATCCAGCACGTTTTGAAACCTTTGGAATGATTCATTTCGTTAATTCTTGACCGTAAATCCCATCTCCTTCAGGTGGAACATTCACGGCTGAGTGTCCAAGCTCTCCTGGAACTCTCTGCCCCGTGATGGGAGTTACTGTTCATTAATTAACAGAGCCCTCGGGGCTGGCAGTGATAATTTAGGCACAGAGCTGATCTCAAACACCACGGGACGCTGCAGGTCCCTCCTGGGCGTGCACTGGAGATGCTCCTGCAGCCCTGACTGCTGATTCACAGCCAGCTGCACTGACTGCAGCTGCTGCTCACCTCGGGGCTCAACAAACCTCCCCAAAATCCCGAGGATCCTGGCATGGGTGTGGTTGGAAGGACCAGAAATCCCACCCAGAGCCACCCTGCCATGGCAGGGACACCTCCCGCTGTCCCGGGTTATCCCAGCCTGGCCTTGGGCATTCCAGGGATCCAGGGGCAGCCACAGCTCCTCTGGGAATTCCATCTCACCATCCCAGCCAGGAATTCCTTCCCAATTTCCGACTCCAATCTCCCCTTTCCCAGCGGGAAGCCATTCCCTGTGTCCTGTCCCTCCATCCCTTGTCCCCAGCCCCTCTCCAGGGAATTCTGGAGTGGTTTGGGTTGGGAGGGACCTTAAAAGTCACCCCTGCCATGGCAGGGACCCCTCCCACTGTCCCAGGTTATCCCAGCCTGGCCTTGGGCACTGCCAGGGATCCAGGGGCAGCCACAGCAAATCTGGGAATCCCATCCCAGCCCCTTCCTGCCCTCCCAGCCAGGAATTCCTTCCCAATATCCCACCCATCCCTGCCCCGTGGCAGCTGGAAGCCGTTCCCTGTGTCCTGTCCCTCCTGCCCAGCAAATTCCCAGTGTCCAGGGCTGCTCCTGCAGCACCTGCAGAGGGATGGGAAAACAAAATCCTGTAATGCTTTGGGTTGGAAGGGACCTTAAATCCCACCCAGAGCCACCCCTGCCATGGCAGGGACACCTCCCGCTGTCCCAGGTTATCCCAGCCTGGCCTTGGGCACTGCAAGGGATCCAGGGGAATCCCAGCCCAGCCCCTCACTGCCCTCACAGTCAGGAATTCCTCCCCAAACCTCACTAACCCTGCCCTCTGCCAGTTTAAAACTGCCCCCCTGTGTCCCATCACTCCCTCCCTGTCCCTCTTGCCCAGGAGAAAACGAGGAAGGAACTGAAACCCGCAGAAACTGGAATTCCTCTGGTGCACTTCTTTAACAGGCGACGTGCAAGGTGCAGGTCTGATCTTGGACACCACAGCCAAATTCTGTTGCACCAATAACCGCTGGAAAACTGAGGCACTGGGCACCTGGAATGCCCTGGGGATAACCGGGGCTCCAGAGAGGGTTCAATTCCCACTCTTTGTGCCCCAGACTGTGTAAAACGGAACAGCACTGACCTCCGGTAACATTTTTAAACTCATTTCCATGGAATAAATCTTGATTTTCCAGACTCCCAACAGCACCGAGCTGCTGTGAGCACACTCTGAGCAGCTCCTCCCTCCCTCCCTCAGCACAAAGCCATTCCCAGGAAATTCCAGCGGCGGGACTTACTCTGTGTCCGGGGGGTTTTGGGGGTGATGGGGGGCGGGCTGCGAGCGCACGGCTGCAGCAGCGTCAGCCGGTGGTCCCCCAGCTGCAGGCTCTTGGGGCGCTGCGCCTTCCCTGCCGCGCCCTGCTGGGACAGAGACACAGAAACAGCCAGGTGAGCACGGCCAGGTAACCCAGAGTTGGGACAGACACACAAACAGCCAGGTGAGCGCGGCCAGGTAACCCAGAGCTGGGATAGACACAGAAACAGCCAGGTGTGCACGGCCAGGTAACCCAGAGCTGGGACAGGGATACAAAANGTAACCCAGAGCTGGGACAGGGATACAAAAACAGCCAGGTGAGCGCGGCCAGGTAACCCAGAGCTGGGACAGGGACACAGAAACAGCCAGGTGAGCTCAGGCAGGTAACCCAGAGCTGGGACAGGGACACAGAAACAGCCAGGTGAGCTCAGGCAGGTAACCCAGAGCTGGGACAGGGACACAGAAACAGCCAGGTGAGCTCAGGCAGGTAACCCAGAGCTGGGACAGGGACACAGAAACAGCCAGGTGAGCTCAGGCAGGTAACCCAGAGCTGGGACAGGGACACAGAAACAGCCAGGTGAGCTCAGGCAGGTAACCCAGAGCTGGGACAGGGACACAGAAACAGCCAGGTGAGCTCAGGCAGGTAACCCAGAGCTGGGACAGGGACACAAAATCAGCCAGGTGAGCACAGCCAGGTAACCCAGGGCTGGGACACACGAACACCAGCAGTGGGAGGGGAACAGGAGCTCCCACAGCCAGCCCTGCCCCGGCCGTGTCCACGGCGCCCTCTGTGCTCCCAGCTCCCCCTGGCCCCTCCTGAGCAGCAGAATCTGCTTTTAATGGCCTCCGGGTGTTAATTAAGAAGATGCCACTCTGTAAAACTGCTGCAGTTCTGTGAATAAACTTGGGAGGGGAGTGAGGGTGAAGTCATCCCAAGAAATAAAGGAAAATGAAATTCTGGGTGTGGCTCAGGGCTGCTGGACTCCTCCAGCTCCTGAGGGCTGTGAAATGAGTCTATTTTAGGCTTCAGAGAGCAAATCTTTTGCATTTGGGAATTTGCCTCCAGCTCCTTCCAGTGCCACATCCTCTGTGCTCTTCACTCAGACCACGAGGCTACCTCAGTGTGGCCCCACAAGTCCGGTGCACAAATTCTGGTGTCCTTTTAAATATTTCTTCCCAGGGCAGGCTGACACTTCAGCACATAATTAAACTCCTTTTCAGAGGTCAATCCTCCATCCCTGAGCAGCTCAGGATTTCTCTCTGCACAGAAGGGACCACACACTGGTGGACAGAAAACACAGAACACCCAGGCAGCCTTGGCTTCCCTTCAGCTTCCCAGCTCCCCAAGAGCTTAGCCCAGAGCTGCAGAAAATCCCTCTGTCCAACCCCTGTGCTCACTGCGGAGCCGTGCAGCAGAGCAGCCATAAAAAACCAGCTTTTCCTGGGCTTTGCAGCACCCTGAAGCAGGACTGGAACCCTGGACTGCTCCTCCCCGTCAGAGATATTGGGGATTTCATCCAACAGCAGCTCCAGAGGCAGAGGGCCGGGCCTCCTGCAGCACCAGCATCCTCAGCCCCGATGCTCCGGGGCTGGGAATGCTGTCAGCACCTGTACAGCAGCCTGGAAGCACAGAGCCCCTTCCTAGAAACACTCTGCAGCCTCCAAGTGCTGGCAGCATCCCTCCGAGCTGATGAGAATTCCTGAAGATGGATCAGCACTACCTGGCCCTGCCAGATCCAGCTGGGAACTTGGGAGGGGAAAGGGAAACGCAGGAATTCGCGTTTGCTCGTTCTTGTGAAAAAGGAGCCTGTGTCAGATCAGATTAGCAGCCAAGTGGAGGGAGATCAGGAGCACTGAAACACCCCGGGGCCCACTGCTCTCAGCCTGAGGGTGTGGCACAGTTTTTACATCCATCAGGACAATATTTCGAGGCGTAACACGGTTTTTGCATCCATCAGGATAATATCCCAGGGTGTAACAGTTTTTGCACCCATCAGGACAATATTTCAAGGTGTAATACAGTTTTTCTGTCCACCAGGACAATATTTCAAGGCGGAACACGATTTTTCTGTCCATCAGGACAATATCCCAGGGTGTAACACAGTTTTTCTGTCCATCAGGACAATATCCCAGGGTGTAACACAGTTTTTCTGTCCATCAGGACAATATCCCAGGGGGCAACACAGTTTTGGCAGCCATCAGGACAGTATTTCAGGGTGTAACACAGTTTTGGCAGCCATCAGGACAATATTTCAGGGTGTAACACAGTTTTTCTGTCCATCAGGACAGTATTTCAGGGTGTAACACAGTTTTTCTGTCCATCAGGACAGTATTTCAGGGTGTAACACAGTTTTTGCTCCCATCAGGACAGTATTTCAGGGTGTAACACAGTTTTTGCGCCCATCAGGACACTATCCCAGGGTTGTACAGCTCTGCCTGGGGGCTGAAACTCATCCCTGTGCTTCGGGTGCCCCCTCTGAACCCCACTGTGAGCCTTGAAGGCCAACAGCCTGCAGTCTGCTCCTCAACCCAGCCTCCCCCGGGGGTTTATTCTGCTTTATTCTGCTTTATTCTGCTTTATCTCTCCAGGAATGCCCACCCTGCCCTCACACGAGGCAGGGGCAGAGCACAGCCCAGCACATCCAGGTCTCCAGAGCTGGTGACTGAACCACCAGAGCATCTCCTCGCCATCTCCTTGACCCACCCAAGGGCTCTGCGCCTCGCAGGATGTTTCGTTTGTGCAGCGGTGCTGCCTGACAGCAGCTCAACATCTGGCTGGGCAGCTGGATCCCTGCCGGGCTGGGCAGGGGCTCCTTGCTCCAGCAAAAACAGGGCTTGGCCACGGGGCTGAGAGCACCCCGGGGCTCTGCCCTGCCCGGCCCCTCCCTGAGCCTCCTGCTCCCAGCCCGGACCTCCAGCCAGGCTGCACTTGGGGCCTGTGACACCAATTTTCCAAATTAATTAAAAAAAAAAAATAAAATAAAAGGGGATTACTCAGATGAGCGAGGCTTTTTGGTATTTGAACCCCTCCCACTGTTTAATGAAGCTCCCCCTGAGCAGCAGGGCTGAGAGCAGTGGAAACACTCAGCCCCTGCTGTGGGTTTTATTATTGCTGTCCTTACTGTGACAGGGTTTCTTTACCGTTTGGGAAGTCAGTTCTGTTTCTGGCTCCTTCTCCACAATAACCTGAGACTTGCTAATGCTCCACTCCTTCCTCTTGAGTTTGCTAATCCTGTTGTCATCGTCTTTCACGGGCGGCTCCTCAGTTCTGGAGGACGTGGATATTCTCCTCTCCATGAGAGGCTCCAGGGTAGATCTGTGGCCCAAAAGAGTGAGAAAAACAAGAAACGTGAGTCCCTCAGAGGTGGAAAGGGCTGTTTGCTCAAAAGCTGTGATCTCCCAGTTTGTGTAAGGGATTACTGTGAAAAAGTGAGGCAGGACCATGGATTTTTCTACTGATTTGTGCTCTTGCCCCTGGAATTCTGCGTATGATGTGGTTTTTGTCCGGGGTGAAGCGTGACCTGCTTGCAGAGGGAGCCAGAGCTGCAGTCCATGCCCAGCCATGAGTCTCACTGACCTTGGGCAGAGCACCTGAGCCCTGGTTATGCCCGCTGTGAGGTCAGCGTGCTGACCAGGGACAGCAGAGAATGTCCCCAGGCCTGGCAGCCCCTTCCCACGCCGTGGGAAACAAGGGCTGGGTGCCTCAGGCACCTCCTGGCTGACCAAAATAAACTACCCTGGGGTGCCCCACACCCGTTTTCCTGGGAAACTGAGGCACTGGAATGCACTGGGGTAACTCCAGAGGCAGCAGCCAGGGCTGCAATTCCCACTGTTCGTGCCCCCAAACCCAATTTCCTTCCAAGTTTCAAAATTTAGATTTTTTTCCTCCTGCTGGCTGGATGAGCTGCACCAACAGGATGGAAAATGTGTTCCAATTGGAATGGCAACACTTAACACCCGGAAATGGGCGCGAGGGCAGCTCCAATTAAACAAGATTTAATTAGAACTGCCTGCACAGGGGCCTGGAGGGTGTTTCTTGCTCTTGCAGAAAACTGCACTAAGGGGGGCTTTGTCAAGTTGTCTCTGCCTGTTTTAAAGGGGCATCCTGGAAATAAATGGGATGGGGAAGGGCAGGAGAGTGAGGAGCTTGTGTGGGTCATCCGTCCTCAGCCACACCTCAGCCTCTC
>WBMY01013245.1:64390-76153 GCA_013397315.1 Donacobius atricapilla | reverse complement strand
TGTGGTAAAGCACGAGGAGAGGCTGAGGGAGCTGGGAAAGCACCAGGAGGGTCTGAGGGAGCTGGGAAAGCACCAGGAGGGTCTGAGGGAGCTGGGAAAGCACCAGGAGGGTCTGAGGGAGCTGGGCAGGGGCTCCGCCGGGAGAAAAGGAGGCTCAGGGGGGCCCTTGTGGCTCTGCACAACTCCCTGCCAGGAGGGGACAGCCAAGGGGATTTGGGATCTTATCCCAGGGAACAGGGCCAGGAGGAGAGGGAACCGCCCCAGGCTGGGCTGGGGAGGCTCAGGGTGGACATGAGCAGGAATTTCCCCATGGAAAGGGCGCTCAGGGCTCGGAGCTGCCCAGGGAGGGTTGGATCCCCATCCCTGGAGGTGCCCAAGGAGCTCTGGGTTGGGGACCAGGTTTGGGCACATCTTGGACTCCACGGTCTCAAAGCTCTTTCCCAACCCGGACGATTCTGGGATTCTGTGACACCACCTCACACCCACCCAGGGGTGGAAAAGGGGCAGTTGGGCTCCGGGGCAAAGCAGGGAAAAACCAGGTTCCCTCACCAGAGTTATGACCCCGTACTGCTTCTCCACCCTCGTCCTGAGCTCCTTGAAGCAGCCTGTGAGCCTCTCGTGCAGCGGCTTCAGCTGCTCCGTCAGCTTCTCCCCGTGGATCCGGATCCCCTCTGCCAGGAGAGGCATCTGAGGGAGGAGCAGAACGAGCTGCAGGAGCACAGAACCAGCCCTCCTGCTCCCCTGAGGGTGAGGTAAAAGAGCTCAGATCGAATTAAAGGATTTAAATCAACATGGTTTGGGTTTGTAGAGTGGGGAAAATAAACGGTGACACAGCGAGGGAGCTTGGCTGCTGACTCAGAGCTGCTGACAGTCAGGGGGCTTCAGTGTTGGAGCTCCAGGTGTTGCACAAACATCAACATTGCTCCCCAGGCCAGCCTGGTTGAGATTTGGAGCAACTTGGGACAGGGGAAGGTGTCCCTGCCCATGGCAGGGGTGGAAAGAGATGAATTTAAGGTCTTTTCCGACCCAAAACATTCCAGGTTTCTTAAAGACTGAGCTCAATTCCTCACCTGTTTCACACCCTCACCAAATTCAAGGCTTTAAGGTCCCCTCCCACCCCAACCACTCCAGGATTCCAGATCTCCTGCACACCCTCAGTGCCTCCAGCTCTTTCCCAGTTCCACACCTGGATAGCAATCTGTTGCTTGAGCAGCTCGATTTTGTCCTGATCTTCAGGATGTTCTTGGAGGTATTTCTCTGTGAAGAAGGCCTGGAAGCACAAGAGAGAGGGTGACACAGGTGACACAGACACTGCTTCCTCAGGCAGCTCTGAGGGGAAGAGCCTTTAAAAGCAATTCACTGCCGTTATTCCTCTTATTAAACCCAAATTTTTCTGGCACCAAGCTGAGGGACAAAGAACCAGGGTTACTTGCTGGGAGAAAGGAACAATCTCCACCTTTTTATTTAAAAAGTGACACTTTTTTCCAGTGAAACACATGGAAAAACATTTGCTGCCTCAGAAAGGTTTTGCTCAGTCCTGATCCCCTTCTCACAAACCAGATTTGAGTAACTGAGGTTCCATCACTTCTACTTCTCACTTAAATGGGAGTGGCAGACCCAAAACCTCAAGTTCTGACTTCCAAAAGCCTCTTTATTTTTCAGCACTCAGTGCCCCACAGCCCACAGGGAGCCCCAAATCCTGCTGCAATTTCCTTGATTCCAGCCCCTAAATCCCTCCTTTTCACCTGGGGCTGCTCACAAAGATTCTGCAGAAACAAAGGCCGTGCTGGGATTTGGGCTCCCAGCTTCCTTCAACAAGGCACCTTTGGTCTCCACTTCTCCTGGGTTTACCTTTCATCAGCAGAACCTGGTCTTGATTTGAAGCTGAACAAACACAACTCCACTTTCCTGGACTGAAAACATAAAATTGTGCCAATTCCCATGATGTATCCCATTGAAATGGATCCCAATTCCTGGTCAAAATTTTTTTTTTTCTAGAGAAGCCCCCCGAATAAGTTTTTCATTTCTGTCTCTCAGCTGTTTCAGCCTCTGAATATATATATATATATTTTTTTTTCTTTCTTTCTTTTTTTTCTTCTGTAAAACTGGACTGTGGTCCAAGCTTATAGGGCTGGGGGTTTGATCCTGAACAGGATGGAGGTGATTCTGGGAAAGGGCTGCTGGGCTGGTCCCAGAGGATTTTCCTTGAAAGTGCTTAATTATTGCAGGAGGAAAGATGTTAAAAACCCCCAGGTTTGGCTTTTGGCTGCAATGAAACAATTAAAACTCAGATTTTAGCCTCCCACTATAGCCAAATGTTCTGCGCTGATCTGCAGCTGAAATAGGAAAATATGAAGCAGAAATGAGTATTTCCAGATGTGGCTGCAGAGACTCGGTGTTTTCTAGTTTTAACTGCCTCCCCATTTTTGTAATTCTAAACCTGATGTCAGCCTTAATTCATAAAATGGGAGGACTCAGGGCCAAAGTCAGCCCTGGCAAAGCATCCAAACTCCTCTGGAATCAGCAGCGTTAGACCCCAGAACGCTCAGCCCCTCTCTCAATTAACGAGTGCACCTCATTCCACGGGACTGGGACACAGCTGAGGGGGTTAATATATATATATATATTTTTTAACATGTTTTACCACATCGCAAACGGTGAATTTTGTGCTGGCAAGCTCATCATGAGGTGGAGGGAATCAACAGCCGAAGATAAACATCACCACAAAGCACAACCTACGCTGCTCAAGTGAAGTCAGCTGAGTAAACCTGCATAGGAAATGCTGCTTTTTTTCCTCAATTGTTTGCTCAGAGAAGCCTCCTGGCAAGGGAAAGCCTCTTTTGCCTTATCATTCCCTATTAATCCAGGGGAGAAATGCCAGGTTTGGGCTCTTCTCTGCCGCCTGGGCTGCCCGAGCACCTCGGTGCCCCACGAGGCAGGAGCAGGTTCTTATCCCACTGCTTGGAGTCCCACCAGCAAGGGGCAAAAATAAGAATTAAAACATAGTGAGGGGCTCTGTACCCAACAACTTCCAGTGATGTTATCACTTCATTACTTCACTTATCATTTATTACAAAGGGACTTTCAGGGGGAAAAAACCCACACAAACCCCAGCTCTTCCTAAATGCTGGTGGACTGCAAGGAAGAAGGGAGCACCCTTCACTTCCCACGCCACTCCCACAGCCTGCGTTTCCCATCTCTCACCCAGAAACACCCAGCTGGGTCCCACCACGGCCAGGGCAGTCAGAGAACACAGGGAATCCTCCCCTGGCCCTGAGAGCACCGAACCTGAGCTCTTCCACCTGGTAGTCAGGGCAAACCTCTGCTCTGGGTCCTGTTCTCCTCCTGCCTGAGCTCTGAGAGCCACCAAGGGCTGTGTGTGAGAGGTGGGGATGGAGCTGAACCTCCCAGGGCCTGCCCAGGAGATCTGGGAGATCTGGGACAGCTGCAGGAAAGAGCCCTGCAGTGCTCTGGGCTGGGAAGGAGCAAACCCCAATGTCCAGCCTGGCCTTGGGCACTGCCAGGGGCAGCCACAGCTCCTCTGGAAATTCCAGCCCAGCCCCTCCCCGCCCTAAGGTGAGAATTTCTTCACAAAATCCCATCTAAACATGGTTTGGGTTGGAGGGACCTCCAAGCCCATTCAGTCCCACCGTGGGTCCCACACTTTCCACTGCCCCAGGGGGCTCCAGCCTGGCCTCGGGCACTGCCAGGGATCCAGGGGCAGCCACAGCTCCTCTGGGAATTCCATCCCAGCCCTTCCTCAGCCTTCCCAAAATCCCACCCATCCCTGCCCTTTGGCAGTGGGAAGCCATTCCCTGTGTCCTGTCCCTCCATCCCTCATCCCCAGTCCCTCTCCAGGGAATTCTGGAATGGTCTGGGCTGGGGGGATGTTAAATCCCACCCAGTGCCACCCCCGCCATGGCAGTGACACCTCCCCCTGCCCCAGGTTATCCCAGCCTGGCCTTGGGCACTGCCAGGGATCCAGGGGCAGCCACAGCTCCTCTGGGAATTCCAGCCCAGCCCCTCACAGCCCCAATATCCCCCCCAAATCTCCCCTTTCCCAGTGGGAAGCCATTCCCCGTGTCCTGTCCCTCCATGCCTTGTCCCCAGCCCCTCTCCAGCTCTTCTGGAGCCCCTGCAAGCCCGAAGGCTCTCCCTGGAGCCTCTCCCTTCTCCAGGCGAGCACCCCCGGCCCTCCCAGCGCCCAGAGGGGCTCCCTGGGTGCGCCCAGGACCTTTTCATAGTTGGTGTAGCCCCCCATGACGGCGGGGTCCACGATGCCGTTGAGCAGCATGGACAGGGGGTGCACGGGCAGGCTCCGGTCCCACACGTGCTGCTGCACGATGTTGGTGACCTTCTCGTTGGTCAGCTCCATGGTCTCTATGGCGTTCTCCAGGGGGCTGATCTCCTCCTGAGGGACAGCAGAAACAGAGGGAGGCTTCTTTAGAGCCGCAGAATGAACCTTTCAAGCCTTCATTCAGTTTTTTTTTTTAGGGAGGAATTCCTTCCCTGGGAGGGGGCTGGGACGGGATTCCCAGAGGTGCTGGGGCTGCCCCTGGATCCCTGGCAGTGTCCCTGGAGCAGCCTGGAACAGCGGGAGGTGTCCCTGCCCATGGCAGGGGTGGCCCTGGGTAGGATTTAACATCCCCTTCCAACCAAAACCATTCCAGGATTCCCTGGAAAGGGCCTGGGGACCAGGGATGGAGGGACAGGACACAGGGAATGGCTTCCCACTGGGAAAGGGGAGATTGGGGTGGGATATTGGGAAGGAATTCCTGGCTGGGAGGGTGAGGAAGGGCTGGGATGGAATTCCCAGAGGAGCTGTGGCTGCCCCGGGATCCCTGGAGGTGTCCCTGGAGCCCCTGGGGCAGGGGGAGGTGTCCCTGCCATGGCAGGGGTGACACTGGATGATTTCAAGGTCCCTCCCAGCCCAAACCACTTTGGGATTCTGTGGTTCTGTGACTCATTCAGTCCACTGAGTAACAAACTAAATAATTTACTTTCATCTGTGCCACATCCAACAGTGGAAGGACTGGCGCTCCCAAGTGTTCCAAGGCCTTTATTCCATTGAGGACTGGAATTCCACGAGGGATTGGAGAGGAGGAGACCCAGCCACCATGGAAAACTCACCGTTGTGACCTGCTTGACCTCAAACCACTTGAGGATGCCAGGAAATGAATAAGCTGTGGTGTATGTTGTCCTTTCTATCCACATGTTCTGGGCAGAGAAGGAAACAGAAAAAAAAAGAGTTCTGAGATGTAAGGGAAATATTGGTCTTGCAATTCAACTCCCTCCTGGGTGGAATGAGGCTTCCAGAAGGAGCTGGCAGGAATTCCAGAGCCATCCCCACCTTCCCAGCCCCACATCTCCGGGCTCTGATGGACGCTGAGTGTTAAAGCTCCAGCTGTGGAGCCCCCTGACATCACCCCCAGCTTCAGGTGGAGTCTGCAACGCCCTTTTGTGTCTCCTACTTTCCAATTCCTACTTTTTAATTTTAGTAATTTAAAAATTAATTTTTATTTCTCCTACCTTCCAGTAATTTTATTATTTAATTTAATTTTGGGAGAAAATCTGATCTGTATTGCAGAGACTTGGAGAAAACCCTCTCTAATCTCCTCTCTGAGTTTCTTGTGATTCTCCTCTATCTTATCTTCTAATTCCCAACCTCCACGGCCACAGGGAGAGGGGGAAGGTGACAGTTTGGAAAAAATGCCACCAAGAGAAGAAACCAAAGGCAAGGGACTCACAGCAAACTCATTGTCTGGATCTTTCTCTCCTTTCCTGACAGGCCTGGAGTGCGTGAACTGCTGCACCTCGTTGGCTCTGTAGTAGCTGGGAAGAAGCAGAGTGAAAAGGTGATTTTCCTCATCCTCCTCACTCAAATGTTCAAGTGTTTCCTCACAGTTTGTGGGGAGGGATTCACCCAGTTTACAAGAGACACAGGCACAGCACCTTGTGCCCGAGTCAGTGGGGAAAACACAAACACAGTGCTGAGGCAGAAGAAAAAGGAATTACTTCAGGATCTGTTCAGGAACGGGTTTATCTTTGTAATTAGGTGGCAGGTTCATCACAGGCTTCACAATGAAGCACTGCACATCTGAGCAGCTCTGGTTAAGGATGAAAAACAAGGAATCCTTTTGGGAAAACGGGAGAGGGGGATAAAAACCCTTCCTGTTTCCACTGTCAGACTTTTCCACAGCTCCCTGCGCTCTCATTAAATATTTCTCTCCCAACCTGACTAATTCATCACCAATCACAGGCACGATGTTGCACCTTGCAGTTTGGAGGCTCCTTGAGAATTAAAAACCACAAAAAAAGAAAAGGACTTTACAAATAATAATGGACAGGGACACCCTGCACTGTCCCAGGTTGCTCCAGCCTGGCCTTGGGCACTCCCAGGGGCTGAAATTCCCTGGTGAAAACGCTTGGGAATCCTGGGAACCACTGATTTCTACTTTGGGGGACAAGAAAAAGGGCAGTGGGGTTCTGCTGCTTCCTCTGGTTCTTCTCTCACCCCACACTGACTTGTCAGAGGCTGCTGCTCCTTCCCTCCCACTTTTTAGATTCATGAAGCCAACTGAACAAAGGAACTGCTTCACCCTCAGCATCTGCACCTGTGAATAATGGCAGACATTAAAAAGAATCTGAGTAATTGTATCCCCAAGCACCACAGCTTGTCATGCTCCTCCAAAGTTCTGCTCTGAGGCTTTACAGGAGCAAAAACCCGGCTGGGAAAGCAAAGCTTAGCCAATCTGAGCCCGTCAGGAGCTGATTTCTGCGAATGCCCTGCCCTCCGAAGCGGCAGTGCTTCAGTGGGGGAGCTGAGGCAGCCCCCACACAGCCTTTAATTCACTGAGGCAGCTCTGAAGGGCATCTGGAGAGCCAGAGCAAAGTCACCCTGCCTGCAGCCAGCAGCCAGCCGGCCACCAGCCAAAGCTGAGCCCAAAACCACCTTAGACCAGGCTCTGATGAATTCTGTGCCCAGGAGAGCTCGGGCTGGGTGCCCCGTGAGCTCCCAGTGCTCAGCTGGGGGGACTGGGCTGCTTTGGGGTGCAGGGAGCTCCTGAGGCTCAGCACAGCTCCCCTGGCAGCCCCAGCACGTCATTCCCGAGAGAAGAAAGAGGTATTTTGTCATAAAAGAAAAAAAAAAACAAACCTCAAACCAGCCTAAAGAAATAAAAAAGAGCCTGAGGTGAAGGAGATTAAAGGAGCCTGAGAGTAAAACCAAGCCCAGAAGCAGCAAGGTCTGCCTAACACGACAGAGCTCGGGGCACTCCTCATCTCCTCGGGAGGCGTTTGTGCGAGTCCAAGGAGGAGCTGTCCCAAATCCAAGCCCTGCAGCTGCTCCCTCCATCCCGGGGCCGTGCCAGAGCCCCGGAACACAGCAGCCCCAAACCTTCGGGACAGAAGGGTCAGATCCGCATCCAAATCCAGATCTGCCTCCAAACTCTGCAGCTCGGCTTCATCCCCAGCCAGAACCATCACAACAAACACAAACAGATGCAAAGGAAGCAGCGGAAACAAAGCAGCTACAGAGGAGGCGTTTTTGATAGCAAGTTTTGGTCTTCAATGGATTTTAATTTCCTCTGTGGGTTGAGTGCTTGGCAGGAGGAGTGCAGGGGAAGCATCTGCTGCCACTGCCTGCCTTGGGCCTTGCTGCACGGGGTTTGGGGGCCAAAACGGACCTTCAGAGCCTCCAGCCTGGCCTGCTGAGCACAGCCTGCAAGCCCAGGAATTTGGTTTTCCTGGCCTGCACCCTCCAGGAGCCACTGACAGGAACCTGGAGCATCTCCACTGGCTCACACTCATCATTCACAGCATCTTAAACCCGGTGGGGAGCTTGGGACACAGCTTGGAGTCCCACCAGCAAGGGGCAAAAATAAGAATGAAAACATAGTGAGGGGCTCTGCACCCAACAACTCCCAGTGATGTTATCACTTCTCATTTCTGACAAAGGGACTTTCAGGGGGAAAAAAACCACACAAACCCCAGCTCTTCCTAAATGCTGGTGGACTGCAAGGAAGAAGGGAGCACCCTCCACTTCCCACGCCACTCCCACAGCCTGTGTTTCCCATCTCTCACCCAGAAACACCCAGCTGGGTCCCACCACGGCCAGGGCAGTCAGAGAACACAGGGAATCCTCCCTGCAAAACGGTCCTCACCCTGACAGCAACTCGTTTAACTCTGCCAGCCTCAAACAGCCTTGAAATCCACTCCGGATTTTCATGCCTCCACATCCCCCTGGAGCAATAATCCCCTCGCTTATCATTACTGCTGTGCCCTGGTGGGGAAGGGGCAGCTCTGGGGGTGCCAAAATGCCCCAAACCCAAAAGATACACTGTTTGGGGGAAGTCTTGATCTCCTCAGCTGGAGGGGCCGTGCTGGTCATCTTCTCAGCGCTGGGGAACTGGGTCAGCAGCTTCAGGTTAAAATCCTCCCTGCGCTCGTACTCCTTGCCACGGTAGATGAAGATCTTGTTCTGTGGGCAGGAGAAGAAGAAGGGAATTAAAATCCAACCAAGCAGTGGGACAGAGCTTTCCAAATCCTCTCAGAGGTGGTTGGGGAAGGGTTGATGCCAGCTGGACAGAAGAGGTGAGGGAAGGAACACGGGCGGGAGTGAGGGCACAGCAACTCCCAGCCTGGCAAGGGAACCTCAGCTCTGTGTTAAAAATCCATTTCTCCACAGAGAATCATCAAACAGAGCTGGAGAGGAGCTTTTAAAGGCTGCCTGCAACGAGCAGTGACATCCTCAAGCCGGTGCTGATGCCCACAACCACACAGAGCTGCTCACACCTCCCAGCACTCCTGGCTTCAACACAGCCCGTCTCAGCCAGGAGCTGATTTTGGTAACAGAATAAACGTGCCAAGAAATTCTTAAATCTTAAATCCAGGGCCCTGCCTGCTGCGTGCTGCGAGTTCCCCGGGCACAGGTGGGAATTTTACCTCAGCGCCATTCCTGACCACCACCACCCATGACGTCCAGCCCTGGCAGTTTTGCTCCCCACACCCAGCACCAGACCATGGCCAAGTATTTTTCCACCTGGCAGTGGTTTCTGGAAGGGCTGGATTTCAAAACATGCCCTGGAGCTGAAATCTCCTTCCATGCCATCTCCTCACACAGTTCTAACTTAACTTTCTTCTCTTTTTTTTTAAGCGTGGCTTCACTGGACACCAGAACTTCCAAAAGCTCCAGTCTGAGAAGGGGAAATGGCCCTGGATTTTCAGTAACAGGAATATTTTCAGCCTTGCTGACCCTGGATCTGAGTCATTCCTGTCCTCCACACAGGTCCAGCAGTGCTCTGCAGCTGTCTTAAATAAGAAGCATCTTTGCACTTGAATTCTTCTGTGTGGGACAAACTCTCCTGTCCGGGTTTTTCACCCCGATATTCCCCTACTGAGGGGTGTTCTGTCTCTCAGAGTCCTGTACCAGGGTGTANCCTGCCCTGGACTCCAACATCTCTCCCTGGTCACTGAATGATCCCTATCCTGAAAATTTGCTGGATTGAGGCTGAAAAGCAATAAATCCTTTGAAGGCCCAACATTTTCTAACAGCAACAATCACATTTCAAAGGGAGCACAAAACCAAAAGGTAAATTCTGCTTAAATCCATAGGAGAACTCATCAGTCATCTGAAGAACCTATTGTAACACCCTGACTCCGCTCGAGCTGCTAACACACAAAATTTCATCTCTGACTTTTCTCTTTTTAGACGCTGAGATGCTCTGAAACACTCCTGGGGTTTAGGTCTGTCAGTGCCACGGAAAGGAAAAGGAGTCTGGCACCGAATTTTCTTGGAAACTCTGCGGAAGTTGTGATTTTGGGTGTCCAGCACTGCAGGAGTTGGGTGGGGAAGGATCCTTACCCGCAGGAAAGAGGGAAAACCCTGTCCATAGTATCCAACAGCAAAGTACTCGGGCTGAGGTCTCATGGCCTTCATGATGTTCTCATAAAAAGTTGCTCTTTTTTTCTGGAAAAGTAAAAAACACCACATTTTCACTTTGGAACACTCCAGGACACTGCCAGCTCAACATTCCTAGGGACAATTCCTGATCTCTGAGCTCGGCCCTCAGCACACACTTCACAATCGCTTTTTGATGCAGTCTCTCCTCCTTCTCCATTTACTTGATTAAATATTTGCTTGGTCTGGGCCAGAACCAACTTCATTTCCTGGTCTGCAGGCGTGAGAACAGTGCTGCAGCTTTTAGGGCTCCAGAAGGACACTTGAAATCCTTCACAGTGGGAAAACAAACGAAATACAAATATATTCTGAAAGTGAGCAGCCACAAATGGTGACAAATGTCAGAGAACTGGCAGAAATAAAACTGGCCAGATGATTCTGCTGTGAAAGAACATAAAGACCATCTGGTCCCATCCTCAACCACCAAAAAGCAGAATTCAGAGCCAAGAGGATTCTATAGCTCTGTGCTCGTGCCCAGCACTTTTACCACAGAAATAACAAGGTGATGAGATTTATGGAGCCCCAAAATACACCTTGGTTGTTACTTCATCTGGTTAAAATCACGAATTCTACCCATCTGCACACGGTATTCTCATGCTAATTAGGAGGTCTAAAGAAACTAAGAAAATATTTATTCTACTACCAACCTTTACAAAGCCAAGGGCTTAAGCTGGTTTGTTTGTCTTCAACATAAATTTATTTTAGGCTTATCCTGCTTGAGCAGTATTAATTGAAGCAGTCAGCAGCCTGCTGGAAATGGAGGAGAAAAGCCTCACCAGGAGATTACCAAGTCCCTCGTAGTCAAAGACCTTGTTTTCATACATGTCAGCCAGCTCCTTGCTCAGCTGAATGGCTTTTTCCCACATCTCCATGGAGGGCAAGGACAGGCAGGACGGGGAAGAAGAGCACAAGCAACATGAAAGACTCAGTTAAAAGCTTTCACTAGCACAGATAGGTAAACAAAAACGCATCTGATTTTAATTTCTTTTTTTTTTTTCAATTTAACTTTCATGCTCTGCCAGGTTTCCTTCAGACTCTGCTGTGCGCTTTTTTTTTTGATTATTATTTTTTCTGTTTATTAGACTCATGCAGATCTTGTGATCTGGGGGTCTGAGAGTGATTTACAAAGCCAGGTCTCCACTGGGATCCTGAGGGGACAAATTGAAGCACTGAGAGGAGGAGAGACAGGTCTGAACAGCAGAGAGAGGAGCCCAGGTGGTCCCCGGCCCCAGCAGCACTTGGACAGGGGCTCCTCGGGTTTGTCTCATCACGGAATTGTGGAATTCGGGTGGGAAGGGACCTCAAAGCCCAGAGCCACCCCTGCCAGGGCAGGGACACCTCCCGCTGGCCCAGGGAGCTCCAGCCTGGCCTTGGGCACTGCCAGGGATCCAGGGGCAGCCCCAGCTCCTCTGGGAATCCCATCCCAGCCTCTCACAGGGAGGAATTCCTGCCCAAGATCCCATCTAAATTTCCCTTACTTCAGCTGAGAGCCATTCAGCCTGGCAGAACCCTCTCTCCAGGGTCAGTGCCAGCCAGGGAAGCCTCTCCCTGCAATCCCAAAAACCTGACAGGAGCCACTGCCAGGGGAAGGGAGGGAACCAACTGCACCGTTCCCATCTGCCCAGAACCTCCACCAGCTTCACTTCCCAACACTCTTTGGCCAACACAGAAAGAGGATTTTGACACCTCCAGACGAACATGAGCCCTGCTGATGGCAGTGCTGGGATCCCCGCCAAAAACCCTGGCCTGGTGTGGAACTGTCGCCCTGATTTTTCAACCTTCTTTGTCTCTCATGGTTTCATAAT
>WBMY01013245.1:51065-63122 GCA_013397315.1 Donacobius atricapilla | reverse complement strand
CCAGAGAAATAAAAGTGATTTGGTGATTCTGGGTTGTTTGTGCCCCCTTTAAACCCCAACCCTGCCATACCTGGAGCGTTCAGGAGGAAAACAGAGGAAATAAAAGTGATTTGGTTACCCTGGGCTGCTCGTGCCCCATTTAAACCCCAAACCTGCCATACCTGGAGCAGCTTGGGAGGAAAACAGAGGAAATAAAAGTGATTTGGTTACCCTGGGCTGCTCGTGCCCCATTTAACCCCCAAACCTGCCATACCTGGAGCAGCACAGGAGGAAAACAGAGGAAATAAAAGTGATTTGGTTACCCTGGGCTGCTCGTGCCCCATTTAACCCCCAAACCTGCCATACCTGGAGCAGCTCGGCGTGCAGGAGCAGGGTGTAGGCGGCCTCGGTGAAGTTCTCACAGTCCGTGTGCAGGTCCCTGAGCTTGTACAGGTACCTGAGCAGAGCCAGAGCAGTTCCTGGCTGTGAAGGGCTCCTGCACCCACGGGAGCACCAAGGGAACCAAGGATTTCTCCAGGCTCATGGGGGGACACAGCCTACCTGATGTAAATGTCCTCTCGCTTCTTCTCCTTGTAGAAATTCTGCCAACAACAGAAAAAGTCGAACGTTGGCCGCGTGGAGCAGCCCAGATCTGCAGAACCATCTCCAGCCCAGTAACCCCAGCAGCATTTTAGGCATTTCAGGGATATTTGCTCTGTTTTTGGCTGCTCTGGTGGATCCACCCCTGGGACCAGCCCCTCACATTGGGGGGCATCTCCAAAAAAGGGACAAATCAGAAAAATTGCTTGTCTAAAGGTATACAGGCTCTTTGCAGGAGATCAGGGATCCTCTGCCTCTGCTCCAGGGCTCCAGGCTGGGAGGAGCAGCCAATAGACTTTGGGCTGTCCATCTTCCTGTGCTCACAGCTCCAGAGCCTGACCTGGGCACGTCATGACCCAAAAATGGCATGAGGAATTCACTGAAATCCTCCCCCAGATCAAACAGAATTCCAAGGGGGTCTGGAAAAGCCCACAGGAGGTGTCCCAAACTCAGGAGTGGCCCCAAACTCAGGGGAGATGCCCAAAGTTGAGAGGAGGGGTCCCAAAGCTCAGGGGAGAGGTCCAAACCCAGGGGAGGGGTCCAAACCCAGGGGAGATGGGCCCAGCCCAGGAGAGGGGTCTCAATGCCCAGGGGAGGGGTCCCAAAGTCCAGGAGGTGCCTTCAGCCCAGGGGAGGGGTCCTAAATCCAGAAGAGGGGTCCCAGAGCCCAGGAGAAGGGTCCCAAAGCTGTGAGGTGTCCCAGCCCAGGAGGGGGGTCCCAAATCCAGGAGAGGGGTCCCAAATCCAGGAGAGGGGTCCCAAACTCAGAGATGTCTGCAAGCCAGTGGTGCCCCAGCCCAGGAGAAGGGTCCCAAATCCAGGAGAGGGATCCCAAATCCAGGAGAAGGGTCCCAAACTCAGAGGAGATGTCCCTGGCCCAGAAGAGGGGTCTCAATGCCCAGGGGAGGGGTCCCAAAGTCCAGGAGGTGCCTTCAGCCCAGGGGAGGGGTCCTAAATCCAGAAGAGGGGTCCCAGAGCCCAGGAGAAGGGTCCCAAAGCTGTGAGGTGTCCCAGCCCAGGAGGGGGGTCCCAAATCCAGGAGAGGGGTCCCAAATCCAGGAGAGGGGTCCCAAATCCAGGAGAGGGGTCCCAAACTCAGAGATGTCTGCAAGCCAGTGGTGCCCCAGCCCAGGAGAAGGGTCCCAAATCCAGGAGAGGGATCCCAAATCCAGGAGAAGGGTCCCAAACTCAGAGGAGATGTCCCTGGCCCAGAAGAGGGGTCTCAATGCCCAGGGGAGGGGTCCCAAAGCCCAGGGGAGGGGTCCCAAAGCCAGAGGTGCCCCAGCACAGGAAAAGGGTCCTAAAGGCTCAGGGGGAGGAGCCCCCAAAGCCCCCGGGGAGCTCCCCCAGCCCGTACCAGCACGTTGACGGTGCAGCTCATGCGGTTCTCCCGGCTCTCGTCGTGCATGACGATGGTCCTGTAGTCCAGCAGGTTCTCCAGCAGGCTGCTGACCAGCAGCGCAAAGACCTCCCCCGGGGCCGCCAGGTACTTGTGCTTCCTGCAGTGCTCCAGCAGCCTGCGGGGACAGCGGGGACAGCCCAGGAAAGGGTCACAACCCGAGTGTGGGCTCGACATTCCTGAGCCTGAATTTCAGCTCGCTGACCATCGCCGGCTCCTTTCCCAAGGGAAAGCTGCCAACAGTTTCTCTTTCCAAAACATCTCTCTGCGTGTCTCAGCACAGGCTCAGCAAACAGTGTTCCCTTTGCCAGAACAACTGTCCCAGGGCTTGTTTCCTATTCCTGAACCCATGGAGAGCAGTGTCAGTGCCATGGAGCAATAACAGACCTTTTTACACAGCGTGTTCTAAAAGGAACTGCTGGGATTGTAAATAAAGCTTCTTTCTCTGCTGACAGCTCCGTGGGGTCAATCCATTCTGTGTCCTACCATGACACCCCGGGCACTGAGAATTTCAGGCTTTCTGTGCTGACAGGCTCTGACCCCCAACCCAAGGCAGGACAGCCCTTGCTGGTCAAAAAAATGGAGTTTTTGTTGTTAAAAGCCCCGATTTTGCTTTAACTTTCAGCCTGCTCCTCCTCTTGCAGCCCCCTGTCCAGTTTGGCAGCTGAATTCCATCTCCAGTTTAGGGCAGCTAAAAGCGCAGAACAAACCTCACATTTTTGGGCGATAAATCTCAGAAAAGCAGCCCGAAAAAGTGTAAAAAAGAGATGCGAAAAGAGCCCCCAGGTGCTTTGTAACACTCACAGTTTCTCCAGCAGGACCTTGTACTGCTCATCCCCTCGGCCCCCCTCCACTTCCTGGTCCAGCCTGGTGATCAGCTCGTTTTCAAACTGGGAAGGCAAAAAAAAAAAAAAAAAAAAAAAGGAAAAATACAACAAAACCCCAAATCAAACAGAGAGGAGCAGCCTGGGGTGTTCCTGACCCTCCCCACCAGCACACAGGGTTCACAGGCCAAGGTCAGGATGTTCCCAGTGCTGGGGCAGAATAAAAAGAGTAAAAAAAAAAAATCCAGAATTGACAAGATTGGAGCAAGGAAATGCGAGTCCTCCCTCTCCCACCCCACAAAGCCACGCTCTGCTGTCATTAGAGCCTAATAATCCTAATATAATCTGAATAATCCTAATATAATCCACATAATCCTAATATTTGACCACCCAGCAGCTTTCTGGGGAGTCACAGCCAGAAGTCTGTCGTGGGGGGGATTTATGTTGTTATTGTAAAGGTAAAAGAACAGCTAAAATGACATTTTAGACCCTCTGAGGGTCCCCAGACCGCTTCCCAATTTAGAGGTGGGCATTGACAGCTTGGTAAATGCAGGGAAGGGTGAAATGAAGGGAATTCAGGGATTATCAAAAAGAAGGGGAATTATCAGAAAAAAGAGGAATTATCAAAAAAAAGGGGAATTATCAAAAAAAAAGGGGAATTATCAAAAAAAAGGGGAATATAAAAAAAAGGGGAATATTAAAAAAAAAAAGGGAATATCAAAAAAAAAGGGGGAATNAAAATAAAAAAAAAAGGGGAAAATAAAAAAAAAAGGGGGAAAATAAAAAAAAAAAGGGGAAATAAAAAAAAAGGGGAATATCAAAAAAAAGGGGGGAATATCAAAAAAAAAGGGGGAATTTAGGGATTATAAAAAAAAAAGGGGAATTCAGAGGTTATCAAAAAAAAGGGGAATTCAAGGGTTATCAAAAAAAAAGAGGAATTCAGGGATTATCCAAGTCATGGAAAAGTTCAGTCAGGACAGAACTGGAAAGTCCTGAACCCTACAAACCCCAGTGACTTCCCGAGGGGTTTGGCACAATTCTGGGTGAGATTTTTTTTGTTTTGTTTAAATATGTTGTTTTTCTTTTGCCCTATGGACAACGTGGAACATTTGTGGCGAAGACACCAGTATTGTGTAATATATTGCAAACACATTTATTGCAGTGTATTTATATATATTATTTTATAGACATATTATTTTATGGACACATTTTATATTCACATATGATGACTATAAGATTACATTATACGTAATACTGTGTCTAAAATATTCTACATTAAAATATTGTCTTTTTTACATATTGTACACGCATATTTCATATTATACTGCACGTAACATCTCTATATATTGGATTATTTTATATATTAGTTATATATGGCACCCCTTACCTTGTGGAAGTTCCCGTTCCCGCTGAAGTTGAACTCACACTGCATCATGTCAAAAAAAATGGGAATTGTCGCTTTCCTCAGCTCAGGCTCTGGGACCAGGGTCACCTCCAGGATTGGCCCCACCATTGCTGGGATGAATTTTATTTTGTGGGGACCTGAAAGAAATTTAAAGTCAAACACACCCGGCGGCAGGATTTGGATTTCCCAGTGTTTAAGCACATCATTCACACAAAAACCACTCTGCTCAGAAGGTGGATTTTCTTGGGATATTACTTAAGGAAGAATTAACAGGTTACAGCTCCAAAATTCAGGAATAAGCCAAGGAAATGATTGAGCTGAATTGCGAAGAGCACAAAAAAAAAGAGCTCTGAAAAATCCCACTCATCCTTTACACAGCAGAACAGCTAAGAAATTATCTCAGCAGCTGATGTGAGGGAAAAAATCAGCTTTTCCAAGTTATTCACAGGAAAAAAAAGAGGTTTTTGTGTGCTGAAACAGCTGAGCTAAAAGTGCATTTCCCCACATCAAACACGTGCAAGCTTTTGTAAGGAAATAAAGGATCTGAGAGCTGGAATGGAGATAATTTTTTAGCTGGAACTCACCCAGGTTATACCACATATCCCTGATTTTGAAGCCAATTTCTTTCCTCATGTCCCCATACCTAGAAAAAGCAACAGGAGAGATGAGAGAGGCCCAAGCACTGAAATGATCCTTGGGATGGTGCTGAGGAAGGAAAGGGCAAAGCCACAAAAGGCTCGCTCTGACAGGGACCTGCAGGTTGCCGAGAGCAGATTTTCCTGGGAATTCGGATTTCCTGCTCCTGCCTGCAATTCCCCCCAACTTGGGTTGGATTTGGGTGTTTTTTTCCCCAAAGCTTCAACTGCTGCCATCGAGGCAATGCGAAATGATTTCGTTGTCAGGCTTCTTCAAGCCACTTCTGCAGAAAAAAAGGGGGCAAATCCTAACAAAAGTCCGTGTCAGGATGCTCAGAGAGATCCAGGCACCAGATTCCAAGGAAATGAGGAGGTAAAAGCTGCCCAGTGACTAAAAACTGCTGGCTTGGGCTATGAATGGCTCTGAAAAAAATAAAAGTAAAAGGTGAGGGGGACTAAAAAGCTGGAGGGCTTTTAGGATTCCTTTGGCCATGAAGGCTGAGGAATTGCATAAGGGAATTTTGGGAATCATGACAACCTTTCCATTGCAGACCTCCTAGGGGACAGTATCCTGGCAAGGTGCCGGAAAAGCTCAAGATCTGCCCGACGAAAATAAAATCGGCCCAAGATCTGCCTGACCAAAATGAAACCAGCGCAAGAGCTGCCCGACCAAAATGAAACCAGCCCAAGAGCTGCCCAACCAAAATAAAACCAGCCCAAGATCTGCCCGACCAAAATGAAACCAGCCCAAGAGCTGCCCGACCAAAATGAAACCAGCCGTGATTTACAGCCCTGGCACCTTGTCCTGGCCACCCTTTCATGACCCTGTCCTAATCAGCATTTCCTGGGGCTGTGTGGGGTGTCTGGAATGGCCCAAATGGAGCTCCCTGACAGCAAAAAGGGGCCTGAAATGTCCTTGAAATGAGGAAAGAACTCACTTCTTGATGATTTTGCTGCGTTTGGCCTGGGAGAAGGTCTCCAGCTGGAGGGACTCATGAGTGAGGAAGGCCACGGCCAAGTGGAAATAGTTATTCCAGAGCTGGGGGAGAGAAAGAGGATGAAAACGGGAGGATGCAAAGGAAAAGCGAGAACAGGCACAAAAAAAAAGCTGCCCAGCCCCGAATGCAGAGCTCCTTCCATGAGGAGGGGAACCTCAGTGAGCTACCGGTTTGAAATCAAATTAAACCAGTGATTTAAACTGCAGAGAACTGGTTTAAAACGAAATTTATGCATCCACAGAGCCTCCAGCTGCCCCAGCTCTGTAGTGCAGAGTGGGAAAGGTGGAGGAGAAGGTCAGCCTGCTAACAGTGAGATTTGGTTGTTCTGTCAGGTCTGGGATCTGTAAGAAAATCCAGAAAAAGCAGGACAATCACCTGGAGTTCAAAACTCTTTGGATCCAGGAAGAAGCGGTTGAGGACGGAGGTGAACTGGTTCACTGCCCGGAGGAAAACCCTGAAGAGACAAAAACATCAAATAAAGGTGATTCTGCCAACAAAATCAGCGACATTGCAGCTCTGGGTTTGCAGCTCTATGTGCAAGCTCAGGAGACAGCAACAGATACTCCCCAAAAAAAGCAGGAATTCCTCTAAATCAGGGAACACTGAGGCAAAGTTCTTGCTTTAACAGCCTCAAGCTGCACTGGGGAGGCTCAGGCTGGGTATCAGGGAATATTTCCTCTCTGGAAGAGCGGTTAAACATTGTCCAGTCCTGGCTTTAGGTTTCCCTGTGATTCCCCCAGAACTGAGACCACAAAGGCTCCTCTGGTGGAAAGACCCTAGGGTTGGATTATGTTCTTCTGGGCAGGAGAGGGATTTCCAGTTCCACCAGGAACTAAAAGTGGCTGAAATCCGATTTAAACCGACCTGAAGTGGTTGAAGAAAATAAACCTCCCTCCTGTCTGGCCCGGGGAGGCTCCAAAGGCAGAGCTGAGCCCGAATTAACCCCGTACCTGCTCTGCATCATGTTCATGACCATCCAGTCAGCTGCGTACACGTTCTTCCCAATCAGATCCTTGAACAAAATGAAGGTCTCCATCAGGAAGTCCTGCGGGAAAAGCAAAGCCCAGCAGGCTGCAGGTGGTGGTTTTGTGGCCGTGGCATCACAGGGAGATGATGCTGTGACCCCAGGAGATGCAAATGTTTGGGATTGCGTTGATTAACGACCAGGCTGATTGGCAATCAATGCCCTGCCCTGCCTAAGAGGGGTCTCTCATTGTGTGGTTAATTATTCCATTGCAATAATGATATTATTCCTGACATCTCATCCATCCAAGGAGGAAATAATTGCACAGAATGTTGTCCTGTTTAATTAAATCTGCCTTTGCTGTTTTGCATTAAGCTCTGCTGGAGGGAGTCCCGTGCACGAGCTGGATCAGAGCGCAAAACCAATATTGCAGAGCTTGTTCCCAAATCTCTGAGTGATGACAATGAAACAATGATCCAGAAAGCCTGAAATTACAATGTATTTTCACTCCCTGATTAGTTAAATCTTTCCTGGTCCAGTTTAAGGACAGTTAAGGAGAGGCAGTGAATATAACATCAGAGATGTGATTTAGAATTATTCCACATTATTGCAGGAAAGACTTTTTGCACAAACAGCACTTCAAACTTGGGAAAAAAACAAGGTTGGATTGCAGAATGGGAAAAAAAAAAAAGGAAAATGAACAGAGATGAGCAAAAGAAGGGAACATCAGGAATACTGATCTCCTCCTTGTGGTCTCTGCAGACACAAAAGCCACTCTGAGCCCTTAAATCAATTCTATTCTCTGCAGCAGCACATTAATATTCAAAAATGAGAGGGACACAAAGAAGGTCACAGGAGGAGCCATCCCCTTGAAATGATCACCAGAAAAAAAATCTCTCGAGCTGAACAGTTTGGGCTGAAGAATTGGCAAGATACTGATGGAGAAATGGAGCCCTTGGTGCTGCCTCAGTAAAAATCCTTTTGGCATTATTAAATCAGGGCCTGACGGAGAGGGCTGGACTCGACACAGGCACCTTGAAGATATAAATTAACTCCCGAAGGTGCTAAATTAACCAGGGAACGATGCCAAGCCAGGGCTGCAAATACCAGCACGAACAAACCCAATAACCAACAACAAAACCAAAAGCAATTCTCGCAGCAAAAGGAAATTTTCTGTTGGTATTAACAGCTACCACACCACTGCCAAAGCAGGTTTGCTCCTGTAGATTTAAAAGTGTATAAAAATCAGATTAGAAATTGATTATTTTCCATAGCAGTCCTGAAAATCTTCTAACTGGATGATCACCTCCAGAATTCCTTAACCTGACTGATTTTAGCTTTTTTTTTTTCCCCTTCCTTCCTTCCCAAGATAAAACCAGTCCTAAACCCACAGGAAGTGTGAGTGACCTGTAGATGGCTGTGTTGCTCCATTCTGGCTCAACAGCTGATTTTCGCAAGTGATTTTCTGTGAAATTCTCTAATTCCAACTGCACAGGGGGAAAAAAGAGATCACCTTGGCTGCCCAAAGTGAATTCCAAACCTTCTGGTGGGTTTTGGTGCAGGAAGAACACAACTCCGTGCTCTTGTCTAGCTGGAATTTCAATAAACAGCCACTTCCCAATTGCAAAATAAGGAATAAAGGGACAAAAATGTTCCAACAGTTCTTGTGTTGTGCACCAGTCTTGCTAAAATACTGGTCTGGGTCATCTGGGGGAGTTTGGGGGGAAAAATCTGATGATTTTGAGCAGGAAAACCCCTCAGAAATGCAATGTTTGACCTGGTTTCATACCCAAAGTTTTTGGGGATGTGAATTTTTTAACATTTTGGGAATTTTCTGCATCGCTGCCACTAAAGAGCAAGATTCAAGCATTTAATTAAACTTCAGAGGAGGGGAAAGAATTAGATAAAGAGAACAGGGGCACAGAGGGAGAGCCAGACAAGGGGAAACCCTTTTCCTTCCCATCTCCATTCCCTCTTTTGGCTCCTGACTCAAATCAAACATTTTTTTACCCATTAAAAATGTTCTTCCTCAATGCCACAAATGCTGCTCTGGGGCTCTGCTGGGTCAGCAACCCCCCGCGATGCCCAGCAAGGGTGACAGGGAAAAAAATTCCCAGAAATTGTGGCCCCAGGAGCCGGTGCTGAGGGTTTGATCAGCCCAAACTCAGCAGGGAAATGAGCCCGCAGAGCAGAGCGTGCTGAGGTCATTCCCCAGCCAGGCTGACTTACGATGATGTCCTGGCTGGTTTTGAAAGTGTTGATGTAATGGCTGTAATGGAAATCCTCCATCTGCCTCAGGATGGCTGTCATGCAGGCCACAAAAATACCCTGGAACGGGGAGAAAAACCAAAATACCGGGTTATTCCCCTGGGTGAAGCACTGTAACTCCTAAGTGTGGCGCATCAGTGTGACCTAATCAAATATCACTGATCAGAATCCTCCTTATCTCTGTCCTGGCATCAACCTGAGACTGTTTGGGCCTCTAAACCAGTCAGGAATTCCTCAAATTCAAGCTTGAGGTCTGGGCATTGCTTTCTTTCTCCCCACGGATCACAGGAGAAACACATCCTGCAAACACAGGGTTTTATTTGATACATATTGATCCACCCCATCAGATCTTAAAGGTCTTCTCCAAGCTGACTCTCTGAATTTCAGATTTAGCTGGACCAGCTAATTCTCATGGGTGGCACTTTAGCAACCCCAGACTTAACCCAAATCAGGTAAATCCCCAGCTCCTGGCTTTCCCATCCTGCTGCACACGAAATCCAGGGTGAATTAAAACCCCCTCAGGGCTGCCTGCACCCCTCAGCTACCACACGGGGGTCAGAAATGCCCCCTGAGGGGTCTCATCCCTCAGCATTTCATCCTGTTGAGCCCCAAAAGGCAGCAGAGATCCGGTGTCAGGCACTGCACTGACACAAAACGCCGTGCACAGGGCCCAGAGGAAATGAAATCACCCCCAGTGACTCAGCTGGAGCTGCAGGAGGATAAACTGAGCCCTAACCCTCAGAAAAACACCGGGGGCCACGGCTGGGTGGCACAGGAGCCCTGTAGGGATGGGGGAGAGGAGCTCATCAGGCACTGCAGCCCACTGAGAGATCCCGGGGGAACGAACCCCACTGTTAGGGAGTGCTGGGGAAACAGGGAAAGGCACCCAGGGAGTAAATCCCACTGTTAAAGGTGCTGGGGAAACAGGGAAAGGCACCCAGGGGCATAAATCCCACTGTTAAAGGTGCTGGGGAAACAGGGAAAGGCACCTAAGGGAATGAACCTCACTGTTAAAGGGGTCAGGGAAGGAGGGAAGGGCTCCCAGGGGGATGAACCCCACTGTTAAAGGGGTCAGGGAAGAAGGGAAAGGCTCCCAGGGGAATGAACCCCACTGTTAAAGGGGCTGGGGAAGCAGGGAAAGGCTCCCAAGAAAAGGAACCCCGCAGTTAAAGGCGTGGGAGCGCAGGGCAGGGCAGGGCAGGGCTCTCACGATGTGCGCGGACTGGCGGCTCATCCCGATCACCGTGCGGTTGATCCGGCGCAGCAGCCGCTCCATCATCAGCTGGATGTGCAGAGCCGTGGCACCCTGGGGACAGCAGCAGGGCACGTTGGGGACACCCCCCAGGCACAGCCGGCCAGGGCAGCTCCCTGCCTGGGAGCACTGCCCCGGCAGGGCCTCACTGTCATCGGGGCAAGCAGAAAAAGGAGATTTAAGCACGCGAGAGATCGATTCAAACACCCTGGGATTCGCCTGGTGGAGAATTCCCTCGAAGGATCTGTCCTAGCTTCATCAGCTCATCCTGAGTCTTTGATTTGTTTTCTCTGAACAGCTCAAACCACTCTGTTCACAGCCTCTCAGAACAATTCCCACAGCCAGAGCGGGAGGTGCATTTTTCTGGCTGAGCAGTGATTGTTGTCCCTGTTCCACAACAGAGAACGAGCAACCTCCTCGTTTTTATACCACATAACACTCCTTTCTCTTGCTCCAAATTACTGAACAAGCCGCCAAAGCAGCTGGGATGACATTTTGCTCCCTAGAAAGGGAAGTAAATGCTTCTAGTAGTGATAACAACTAATTCGACCTTTCCTGGCTCCTTCTCAGACAGAGCCACTACAAAGAACTGCAGAGCAAGGCATCACAATTTCTATAAATATCACAATCCTGACTCTTCAAGCATAAATTGAGGAATTTTTTTTAGTGTAATTCCACAAAAGAAGAGCTGAGCTGAACTGGCACCCCTGAGGGCTCGTGCTCACCACATCCTTGCGGTCCAGGACCTCCAGGACGCTGCTCAGGAGCTGGGAGCTGGCCTCGTGGTCGGGCTTGCTGCAGTTGTCGTCCAGCTGCCCACTCAGCTGGTCGATGAGCAGGGGCAGGAGGGCATCTCTGCACTCTGCAAAGCGACACAGGGACAGAGCAGGGCCTCAGCACGCCCCGGGCACGGGCTCCTGGCACGAGTGTCCCGCTCCTGGCTCCATCTGGGACACCAGAACTTGCTTAAAGCCACCGGAGATACAACAAAGGGACTGGGGAGAGTCATAACTGATCTGTCATCTGAATCGTGGAACCCCAGAATGGGTTGGGAGGGACCAAAAAGATCATCTCATCCCACCCCTGCCACGGCAGGGACACCTCCCACTGTCCCAGGGTGCTCCAGCCTGGCCTTGGGCTCTTCCAGGCACTGCTGCCCACTGAGAGCTGCCAGGAGAATGAACCAGGGGCCCAGGGCAGCCACAGCTCCACTGGGAATTCCGTCCCAGCCCCTCCCCACCCTCCCAGGGAGGAATCCCGCCCTTTCATTTACAAATTCTGCATGTTCCACCAAACAGAGAACTCAGCTTCTCCCTCCTCCTAAACCACCACCCTGGATCAGGATCCCACACACTGGGCATCATACGAAGACTGAACAGCAAAGTAACTCTTTCCGTTCTTTCACGGCAAGGAATGTTTCTGGAGATGGGTTTCATGGCGGATTGCCCCTGGTGACTGCCAGGGGAACTCGTTTGGGAACTCGTTCTGGAGGGTGTGTGGCAGAACCCAGAGTCCCCCCGGTGCCCCTCACCAGCCTGCTTGAACAGGTCGCTCTCCACGATCTTGGTCAGGCAGTTCAGCTTCTGCCGCACCAGCTGGTTGTCAGGGATGCTCTGGATGAACTTGCTGAAGAGGACACTGCGTGCGACCCGAGGGAGCGGGGGGTCAGCATTCCCACCCATCCCACACAGATCCCGAGGGAGCAGAGGGTCAGCATTCCCACCCATCCCACA
>WBMY01013245.1:11843-50705 GCA_013397315.1 Donacobius atricapilla | reverse complement strand
TCAGCATTCCCACTCAGCATTCCCACTCAGCATTCCCACCCACCCCACACGGACACTGCCCCGTGCCTGGGCTGACACGGAACCACAGCATCCCAGAACTGGAAGGGACTCAAAGCTCATCTCCTCCAGCCCCTGCCATGGGCTGGTCTGGCACAGAAGGGATTTTTTTTCCCAAAGAAGTTTTTCAAAACCAGCCAGTGACCAGGTTGGAATACTGACATCTGGTGTAGGCACTGGAAAGGTGACACGCCTCTGTGAAACTGCTCTTTCCTGTGGGGAGCTCACCAGAACATTTCAAAAGAGACTTCTCTCTCGAAAAGAACTGATGAAAGACTATTTTATAGGGGGGAACTGACCAAGGGGTCCAAGTTTTGTCTCTATGCATTGGCAGTGAGAAGGGAAAGGAAATTTGTATGGGAGAGGACTGTTTTGAAGGTTTTAGTCTGATTCTTAGTAATTTTTTCTTTCTTGTAGTTTGTAAATAAACCTGTCTTTATACCCTTTAAAGTTTTGGGGCTGCTCTGCTTTTCTCCTAATCCTATCCCACAGCAGAAAAGAGTAAATAATTCTACCAGACACTCAAACCACTGCACATAATTCAGGAAACAGAAATAGGTGAATGAATGTGAAGCCACCACACAGGGACACCTCCCACTGTCCCAGGCTGCTCCAACCTGCCCTTGGCCACTTGGAGGGATGGGGCAGCCACAGCTTCCCTGGGAATTCCATCCAGCAGGCAAATTCCTACGGAGCCCTGACTTATTTTCAAGAAACTCAGCACGGGACTTGAAGTAAAACCGAGCAGCGTTCAGGAACTGCGGGCTTAAACCTCTTGAAATTCAGATTTTGTCCCAGGACACCCCAGGGACACCCCATGAAGAGGCACCGCTGTGTCCCTGCAGTGCCAGCACAGGATCATCACACCGGCTGGCACACGGTGCCAGGGAAATCCGGAGAGACTCCTTTTGAACTGCCTCAGCAGCCCCCTGGCGAAACGTGGAACACCCAGAGCAGCCAAGGCACATCACAGCCTCCTTCCAGACGCCCCTTCCATCAGCAGGGATGACTCACTCCAACCCCAGATTCCCTCAAATTAAATTCCAGGGGGCTTTTGCTGCCTGTCTGCTGCTTCCCAGCAAATCACTTGTGTCAGGGCTGGGCAGCTCTGGGCAAAGCTCTGAGCACCAAAGGCAGGAACCCACAGGGATAAGAATTTCCTGGATAAACAGTTTTTGGTTTCCCAGCCAAGGCTCTGCCTTTGCCACGCTTTTCAGGAGCATTCACCAAGAGCTTGGGCAAGATTTCAACGCTTCGCTGCCCTCAGATTTTGCTTTTCAGCAGAATCTCGAGGCGTCTGGAAGGATCCCAGAATCCTGGAATGATCTGGGTAGGACGGGACCCTAAAATCACCCAGCTCCACCCCTGCCAGGGGCAGGGACACCTCCCACCACCCCAGGTTGCTCCAAGCCCTGTCCAACCTGGCCCTGGACCCTCCCAGAATGAAAAATTGGGATGCACAGAACCCTTTGAACTCCACTGACTTCCTTTAAAGCCCTGCAAGCGTTTCCTCGAGTCCATGCACAGCATCTGCACCATCAGGTCATAACCAGAGCGGCTGTTTTTAGCCAAGTTTCCAAAATTCTTCCCACCTGCTGAAGTTTAGAGGACAAACACACTTAATAGAGTTACCTGAGCTCAACGGGGTCAAATACCAGTTTGACATCATTTATGATGCTTGGCAAATACTTTAAAGCTGCCCCCTGAAAGAAGAAAAAAAAAAAACAAAAACCCAAGGGCATGAAACACACGTGGGAAATTCCGTTTTTGTCAAGAGCAAATACGGGGAGAACTGCAGAGAACTGGATTAAAATGAAATTTATGCATCCACAGAGCCTCCAGGTCTGCGGTGCAGAGTGGGAAAGGTGGAGGAGAAAGGATTTGTGGACAATTCTCTCACTCCTTTTTCTGGCCCAGCCCCTTCCCAACTGTACCAGTTGATCCAATGAAGGATTTTTGCTTTTCCCTGGAAGTTGTGCTCACCTTGATCTTGACAGCCTCCTCCAGGGGCCGGTCCATGAGGACGTTGAAGGAGAGGAAGAGCTGGCGAATTGCATCGTTGAATTCATTCCCATCCTCGCTCTTCCCATAAACACTGCAAAGAACAGGGAAATCCAGCAGCTGGAACAGGATTTCATCCTGTGGAACAGCATCTTAATGCCACCTCCTTCTACGGAGACATGGGGGTAAAAATGGAATTTGGGGATTTTGCAGTCCTCTCCTGCTGGAATCTGTTACAGGGGAGAAAACTTCACTTCTCAGGCTGCCACTGCAGCAAAAAACAAAATTCCAAGGATTAAACTAGAAAAAAAATCCAGAATGGACACGAATAAAGGGTTTCAAACCCTCAGTGTGAATCTCTGGGGAGATGTTTTGAAGCTGCAACTGAGCCACTGTCATTGATTTTACCCCAGCCGGAGAATGTGTCACCCCCCTAACTCACCTGATGATTAAAGTGCCTGCGAATTTGTTTCCTAAAGTTTCTGAAAATGGGGAGGAAATTCCATGCTTTACTTTATAAAAATAAATACCGGGATCCTTTTCAGCTCTACCATGTGCTGCCTGTTGCATGTCAAGGGGGAACTCAAAGGTTTTTCTCCCTTCTAATCTGATATTTTAATTTTTCCTCAACTTATTTGTTCCAGCCACAGGCAAAGGGCAGAAAGAACCTCTTAATCAGCCAGTGATAGAAGATTTGGTGGAGAAAACCTCCTTTAGTGATATTTACTGGAAGGAACTCCGGTGGGTTTTCCCAAAGGAGGCCCAGGGATGTAAGGGCTGGACCCACCTCAGGTACAGCACCCGCGACTGCACGATGAACCTGAACAGGTATTTCAGGGCTTTCAGGGCTGCGAAGAGCAGCTCTGTCTTGCTGGAGTCCTCAGCATTCCCCACGTAGCAGTTCAGGACTTTGGTGAGTTTCCTTTGGAAATAAAACGTTGAAATAAAACAAATAAATAAACGGAACAAAGCTCCTGTGCAAGTCCAGCTTCCTTATCCTAGAGAGGAACTGCAGGCCCATGAACACCACAGAGTTCCTCCTCACAGCCCATTTCCTCCTGAAATCTTGGGCTGAAAGTCTGCAGATTCCATCCTCTTGCTCTGCTTTTCTTCTGCCCTAAAAGGAGCTGTCCAAGGATGCTGCAAACCCCGTCCCCGTGTGGGGATTCCCACCTGTGGAGCAGCAGGAGGAAAGGAAATCCCATGGAAGCAGTGAGGCTGTGGCAGGGCAGGGAAGGAGGCATTCCAGGAGAAGGGGACTTCAAATTGTCCTTCCCTTAGGGCGACAGCCAGGAATTCACGCGGATCAGTAAAAATTAAGAGATTTTTAGAGAGGAAAAGCAGTTTGGCTTCTGGTTTCGCCCTCCCTGTTGGCCTCAGTTTCAACTTTTCACTTCTGCTACCACAGGGGTGACGGCCTTTCATCAAGGGGCCTGAACAAGGCCCAGGACAGAACTGTTTTTTCTATCTGCTCCGACAGAAAAAAAAAAAAAAATCTCACACCAGAATTTTTTTACAGGGTGAAAAGAGTAATAAGAAGGATTCTTTCCCTCCTGAATGCGGAGAGGGGATGGAAGTCTCACTGCTGCCCTTTTCACATTAACATCATCAAAAATTACCTAACCAAAGGCATCACCGAGAGCTGACCTCATCCCCAAAGCCCTCAGTGACACCCCAGCTTTGGCAGCAGTACTCACACGTAGGCCAGGGTTGCACTGAAGTGTTTGTAAATGTAAGTCTCAAGCACGGCGTTGAAATGCTGGAACTTGATGTCTCCAATCAAAGAAATAATAAATACCTGCCAAAACAGAAAGGGAACAGATGCACGGAGCTGCACAGTAACGCCAACGCAACAGTCCCTCGTTCCTTTTATTTTGTTGGGTTTTTTGTTTTGCCAACAGCATTAATGCTACAGAGGTGTTATTTGTGTTCCTACAGTCACTAAATACTGTGTGTGTGCAATTTATTACTCTTTTCACTGTGGCTACTAAAAACCTGATGTGTATTCCAGTCTTAGCTCCTGAAAAAGCCTTAAGAAGCGTTGAAATATCATTTATTTCTAGAGCAAAATACCAACTGCCCTTTGGAATCACCAGCAACAGACTGGAAATGTGTTTGAAAACAAACTCTGAACCCACTGAAGATTCACTCACCAGGGCATCAAACACCAGGAAATCATAGGTTTCGTTTTCTGACATTTCCATCATGATGTTGAAAAGTGCATCGAGGGTGTCTGGCAAAAACTAGAGGGGAAAAGGAACAGAGAAAGGGTGGGGGAACGGCAACTGCTTCTGGCATCCTGCAGAGGAGCATGAGCTGGAGCGTTCTTCCCCTTCCAGCCTGGCTGAGCTGTAAAATCCAGACTCATTTGCTAGATTCTAGTTACTTTTTTTTCCTACTGGGAGATGGGATTACGAGAAAAGCAAAGCAGGCTCAAACTTAAAAGGTATAACGATAGGTTTATTAACAAACACTAAAAGAAAAGAATAAAAAAATCACTGCTTTCCCAAACTATCACACCTGTCCATGAGAAAACACCCAAAAAGGGATCCCAGCCCAGTGTTCATGCACACGAGTGCCATGATCAGCTCTGCAGCAAGGAAGATCTTTTATTATCAGCTCTGAATGGCCCCACTTTGCTGTTCTATCGCCTCTTCACCCCAGAGGATAAAAATCCTGACCTCTCCAAAGCCTGACCCGAGGCAGGACACAGCGTTAACCTCATGTTCAGCTGCCCCACAAAATCGTGCAGCCTTGCAAAATCCCAGCACGCTCACTCTTGGGACCCCTCTCTGCAGGTAAGAATTCCTCCTAAATCTTTCAGCAGACCATTTCCTGTGGGAATTCCCCCCATTTCAGGGCCGCTTCCCGCAGTATTCGATGAGGTCTCTGGGCTGTCTCTGCTCCCGGATTCACAGCAAGTCCCTCCTCATTCCCAAAGGGGTTGAAAATTAACAGTTAGGCTTTGGATGTATCTCTTATTTCATATGGATAAAAAGGAAAATAAAGCCACAGCCCTCTGCCTGATCCCTGCAATATTGAACTTCTGTAATTCTGGTGAATTCACTAATGAGAGGTGGAGCACAGGTTCCCAGAGAAGCTGTGCCTACCCCAGCCCTGCAAGTGTCCAAGGATTGGAGCAAGCCGGGACAGTGGAAGGTGTCCCTGCCCACGGCCAGGGTGGAAAAATCTGATTTTCAGGTCCCTTCCAAGCCAAACCATTCCATGATTTGATGATTCTCCCGTTGCTCAGCACCCAGAACTGCCCTCCCAGCCCAGCCAGATGCCTTTTGTGTCCAACACCAGGCTGAGACGTGAGTTTGTGCACCAAGGAGGCTCCGATCCCCGGGAATACCTTCACAATTTCTCCTCCTTCCACCTCCATCAGCTTCCTGAGGTTGTGGGCGATGTTGTGGGCGTTGGAGCGCCAGTTCAGCAAACCCAGCAGGTCAACTGCAAGGACACCAGGCAGCCGTCAGCAATCACAGCCCACAGCGGAGTGAGGGCTGCAGAGCAGCCCACAGCAAGGCTGCGGGTTATTTTTAGTCGGTGCACGAGGAAAAGTCACCCTGAGGTACAGAACGTTACCTTGAGGTGCTTCTTTTGTCTCTCTTGGCAAAACAGCCAAGCTCTGCTATAAATGGAAACCTGGCTGCCATCTGATAACACCCTTGGAGACCATTTTGCAGGGTTTTTATGGACTCCAGAGCAGGTATCTCAAGCCAGGAATTTTCCTGGAGTTCATGACTTAGCCCAGGAGCCTTCCAGAGCCGCTGGAAGTCTCCCATCATTTCCCAGCACAGGCTGCACCCATCCACATTTCACTCTTCATTTCGATCCCTTTGGCAGCACGGCAGGGTTAACGCGCACCATCACCCTGGAGAGCTCAGTCCTCACTGCTGCTCTCTTAGCAGGCAGAGAGAAGAAGGTAATTAACCTCAAACATTAAAAATTCTGACCAAACACAGACACTGCCGCTGACAGCTGACACTTCCACACGTGCCAACAAACTCGCTGGGTTTAACGCTGGCTGTGTGCATTGAGTATTTTTTCTGATTTTTAGGGCCTGCACAAACATTCTGAGGGCTCTCAGGTTTTAATCCTGCAGTAATAAATTATGTCATTCCTGTAATTACAGATTGTAATTATAGACTTGATAGGCTTTTGCCACATTTGATTCACGTTCTACACGTGCCAACAAACTCGTTGCGTTTAACACTGGCTGCGTGCATCGAGTATTTGTGTGATTTTTAGGGGGCTGCACAAACATTCTGAGGGCTCTCAGGTTTTAATCCTGCAGTAATAAATTATGTCATTCCTGTAATTACAGATTGTAATTATAGACTTGATAGGCTTTTGTCACATTTGATTCACGTTCTTAATAAGACTGTTTTTTGAACTATACAGTAGAGTAGTTAAGTGTTTCACTGTCTTCAACTTTTCCATTGGAGCTCTCAGCCTCTGTTATGGACATTACCATATTTAAGCACTGTGATACAGGCAAACTATTTGCATTTGAAAAACCTTTTGTACACTGAAATTTACATCTTGTTACAAGTAGTTGACCTGCTTTGTCAGCGGGTGACAAATCAGGTATGCACAATTGCTCTTAAATCAATAATTTAAGAATGTTCTTAAATGAATGATTTAATTCTGGGAGCTTGTCCTGGCAGCTCGATGGGACAGGGCTGCCACTGACACGTGAAAATGAAAGCAAAATGAAAGCTGCCCACACACAAAAGGCTGCCCGAAGAAAACGCCCTGTGCATTTCAGAGCCCCAGCAGAAGCCCCACCGTTCTGCGTGAGCTTGGTGGAGCAGATGACGGTGGCGATCTGGAAGCTGTCCTTCGTGCTGTCCTTGGTGGGGGTGAAGTTGGCCAGAGGGTGCAGGTTCTTCCCCGAGGGAGCCTCCTTCTCCTCCACCTCCGTTTTGGTGCAAGGAAGGCTCAGGTAACTCCGGGCATCTTCCATTTTCTTGTTGTCACCCTGTTGGTTGGACACCGGAGAGAAGGGTCATGGCCCACAGTCCCAGCCAGAATGGGTTTGAATTTCATCTATATCGTTATTTGGTTTCTAATTTCAGGGATAAGCTGCCCATACTGCAAATGAGCCGAGCTATTTCCAAAGCCACAGAGTTTAGGAGGATTTCCCACATCCCACATACGTTTTGTAGCTTTCTACTGCTTGGAAAATCAGCCAGGGGAGAGCTTTGATGGGTTAAACACGAGACAAGGCTGGAAGTGCCCAGGTTACCTTGTAAACAATCAAGTTGTGTTTGCCATCCTGCAGCGTCGTTCCATCTGCATTCATCAGCTTCACAAAGCCCACGCCAAAAGCTCTCTCAGACCTGTCCCTGGCTGCAAACAGGAGAAATCCTCATTAGCAGTCACCTTACTCCTGCCCACACAGCCCAAAATGCAGCCCTCCAACCTGGTCAGCAGCTTTATTTCATGGGTAACTGCAGCTACACAAACACATCCTCCTGGAGCACCTTCCACACGCAGTTTTAGGGGATTTTGTGCTGACAGATGGACAGATTAATGGCCGGACTCCTTGATCTCCCAGGCCTTTTCTAACCTTAACAATTCAATGATCCCCTGACACAGAACCCTATGGATATTTTCGGTTGGGAGTTTGGTTTGCGAGCTGTGGGTGTGGAGGGATGTCACAGCACCAGGTGCCTTTGAGAGCCTTCCAGTGGCTGAGCCTCACATTACTGATCTCGTTTCAGGGCTCTGAAGTGATTGGGTGGAACTTCTGACTCTCACTTTCTCATCAGCCTCTTATATCCTCCTGTAGGCAGATCATTAGAAGCCCACCAGGCCTTGCAGTGAATTTCGTGAAATAAATTAAAAGCAACACCCTACACTGAGGATCCAAAGCAATAACAAACACTGATATTCGTCTTTAGGGGGAATAAAATGTTGCTCCTTATCGAATTTGAGTTTCAAGACAAAACCAGCACCAAACCTTGGGTGCAAAAAATTTGAATGATTTTTTGTCACACTTGATTCACGTTCTTAACAGGACTGTTTTTTGAACTATACAGTACAGCAGTTAAGTGTCGCACTGTTTTTAACTTTTCCACTGGAGCTCTCAGCCTCTGTTAGGGACATTACCACATTTAAGCACTTTGACCCAGGCAAATTATTTGCATTTGGAAAACCTTGAAAAAAAAAATCTGAAAATCCTTGAGAAGCCTGCCGCAAAAACTGGGAATAAGCGAAGCGAGCAAGAAAGAACCCCGTAACGCTGTGACCACACAGAAACACAAATTCTACACTCGGGAGGAGCGCGGCGACCCCGCGGGCGCCCCGGCCGGGCACTCACATTCCTGCGAGGAGCGGTGGCGGAAGGTGAACCTCAGGTGGCAGCGGCTGACCTCTTCTATGGCAATGGCCACCTGCAAGGGGGGCATGGGGTGAGGACACGGCGTCTTCCCCTCCCCAGACGCTCCCCGGCGCCGCCTCGACCCCTTCAGCTTTTTGATGCGGGTTACAGCTTTGATGTTTTCGTAGTTTTTAGTTCTTTCGTCGCACGCGGGTGTTATAAATGGAAGGAGTGTTTTTGTGAGATAAAGTTAGTTTACGTTCCTCCCCTTCAGGGATGGACAGCTGATGGAGAGTTGTGTTGCCCAATGGGATGGGAGAGGCGTCAACCTTCTCCCCCAACCCCTGGTTTAAGTAGAAATGCTATAAAAATGGAGTCAGATGTTCGAATAAATATTTCCTGCCTTTTCACCAAACGTGTGTGATTGCGTGTCCAACAACGACACCCCAGCACGTCCCAGGGAGCGCAAACACAAAACGCAATTTGTAAATTCCAACAAAGGACGTGAAGCCGGATCCAACACAAAAACACATCAGCAGCTCCAAGAACAAAAAAGCAAACACACAAACGTGAACTGCGTAGAGAGCTATAACTAATTGCAGACATTTGTTGTGCCACACACAAGAACTGTGAACCNTTTCAGTGGGACACTTTTGAAAAAGAGGCTTTACTGATCATAGAACTGATCTTTCTGCCTTACAGGTCTCCAACACCAATATTCACAGCCATGGAAATGATGACTCAGATTATAATCAGAGCCAGAGAAAAGCTGTCAGCCACAGCGGGCCAAGGCTTGGCGGTGATTTATGCCTCTAAAGAAAAGAGCATTTTAACCAGGCTTTGCAGGAATCAGCAGATTTACGAACTGAGCGTGAATTCACTCAGCAGCTGCTGGTTTTACTCCAGTCCTGGTTCCTACAGAGAGGAGGAGCCCGGTGGGTGACAGAGCCCTACCTTGACGGTCTCGTACCAGCAGGGCTGCTTCACCTGGTAATAAACCACGGATTTGTACTCCGAGACTCCCTCGTAGCCAGCGCCGGGGTGGATGGCTTTCTTTGGACAAAACACAAGGGACGAGGGGGGAAAAAAAGGTAAATAAGGAGTATTTAGGGTGGTGAATCTCCCGAGGGTGCCAGAGGCCACCCTACCTCCTGCAGGTTCCCGTCCTCGTCGTGCACTGACATGGTGACCTCGACGTTCTTGGGGGTTTTCTTCTTGCCTTTGTCGAACTCCCCTTGGATCAGGGTGACGTAGATGTCGTTGCGGACGTCACCTGCAGTTCCCAGTGCTCAGTGAGATGGTTTCTCACTCCCAGCGTGGCAGGTTAACGTTTAACACCCCTGGGTACCACATTATCCCCATTCACCTCTCAGCCTTTAATTAGCAACACCCACCCTCACACCAGTTCCATCTCTGCCTCAAATTACACAAAATCTTCTGAAATTAACCATTTTCCTTTCTACAAACCTTCATCCTNATACATCACATTATAATTTAAAATCCCAAACAAAGCACAAAACAGTTGAATTTTTAGCTACAATTAATCACAAAAAAATAGGCCCATCTTCCTATTCTTAAAANCAGCAGATTTACGAACTGAGCGTGAATTCACTCAGCAGCTGCTGGTTTTACTCCAGTCCTGGTTCCTACAGAGAGGAGGAGCCCGGTGGGTGACAGAGCCCTACCTTGACGGTCTCGTACCAGCAGGGCTGCTTCACCTGGTAATAAACCACGGATTTGTACTCCGAGACTCCCTCGTAGCCAGCGCCGGGGTGGATGGCTTTCTTTGGACAAAACACAAGGGACGAGGGGGGAAAAAAAGGTAAATAAGGAGTATTTAGGGTGGTGAATCTCCCGAGGGTGCCAGAGGCCACCCTACCTCCTGCAGGTTCCCGTCCTCGTCGTGCACTGACATGGTGACCTCGACGTTCTTGGGGGTTTTCTTCTTGCCTTTGTCGAACTCCCCTTGGATCAGGGTGACGTAGATGTCGTTGCGGACGTCACCTGCAGTTCCCAGTGCTCAGTGAGATGGTTTCTCACTCCCAGCGTGGCAGGTTAACGTTTAACACCCCTGGGTACCACATTATCCCCATTCACCTCTCAGCCTTTAATTAGCAACACCCACCCTCACACCAGTTCCATCTCTGCCTCAAATTACACAAAATCTTCTGAAATTAACCATTTTCCTTTCTACAAACCTTCATCCTTATGGGTTTTTTTGTTTGGTTTTTTTGTTTTGTTTTGTTCTTTTTTTTTTTTTTTTAATGTGCTCTCTAGGATTAAATCCATTCCGAATGGATGGGTCAAAGCAATATGCAACAAAAATTCCTTTGACTAAAGAGACATTTTCCTCCAAAAGCTCTATAAACCATCATTTTGCCATGAGAAAGGAAACTCATGTTTTCAACTCCTTGTGACAAAAAAATTAAGAAAATAACCTGGAAATCTGAAGAAAAATAAGAAGTTTTCAGATTTTTTTTTTTCAATAAATCTTTTTTGTGACAGAAATTCTAGAACATCAGGTGGCTCTTTCACTGCACGGAGTGTAGAAGCACACAGGACCTACCAGGAAGGATGATCTCAGGGAAGCCCATTTTTCGAGCCACTGCAGTGGATCTGTCCACAAGGTGGGAAAAATCCTTCTGAACCTGAGCCAGATCCCCAGGGAGCAGCTTCAGGGAGACCCAGAGACCTAAGAAAAGGGAGATGACACTTCTTTGCTGAAAACAAAAATGTACGAAGTGGTGAAATTTAAGCCTGTTCTTCCAAAAAAATCAGTGTTTTCACACCCCATTCTCCATGTCCCTAAATCTGAGCAAGACTTTGCTGGGCAAGAAGATTCTCTGGAGTAAACCCCAAACCTCCAGAGATGAATCTTGAGTGTCTTCGAGCCAGGGAAGACCAGAAAAAGCTGGAATAATTTGATTCAACCCCAAAGCCATTTGGGACACGCAGCCACGTCCACTTACAAATATTTCATGCCTTAGAAAACCCCAACTTTTTCTTTTGAAGATGTTAAAAAATATTGACCTTAAGCACATAACTAGCAAGCGAGGAGCTGTTCCTAGGCAAGTTTTGCCTGGTTTTATCTGGGTTTTATCTCCGTGTGTGATGGGGTGACAAAGGGACAAAGCAACGACCATGGCCAAGGCCACGCACTGGGCTTGGGGGAGGGATCAAACTCCCCTAAACCTTGATCTCTAGACTTTCACCACCCATTTATTCCCTTGGGAACTTCCCCCAGTGCTGCAGGGCACCCCCACACCCCAACAGGTGTTCCCGTATTGGGAAAGAGTTTGAGTTTCACCCCTGAACTTTTAAGGAAGAAGAACCAGTGCCTGGCCCTTGCTTTAAAGCCAAAAGCTTGGAACAACCCTTTAACCCAGCCGTGCTGGGGCAGATTTTCACTCCTGAGCCCTGTCCTAGCTGTGTGATGGCACTCAGGATGATTTAAGGTCCTTTCCCTGCCCAAACTGTTCTGGGGTTGAAATGCAGTGGGTCAGAACCTTCCCATGGAAATCACTGCCTGGCCCTTGCTTTAAAGCCAAAAGCTTGGAACAACCCTTTAACCCAGCCGTGCTGGGGCAGATTTTCACCCCGGAGCCCTGCCNGTGTTGGGCATTCAGAGCTCAGCTGAGCCTCTGAGCGGCCTGGCCTTGGCAGGGGTGCAGTGGGGGGATCTTTGGGGTCTCTCCCAGCCCTGGCAGGGGTGCAGTGGGGTGATCTTTGGGGTCTCTCCCAGCCCTGGCAGGGGTGCAGTGGGGCGATCTTTGGGGTCTCTCCCAGCCCTGGCCATTCCAGCACTCTCTGCTTCCCGAGAAACCCAAGTTCGGCCCCACACTGAAACAGATTTCAGGATTCCCTGTCAGTTGCTGGGATTTTCGAGACTGATGTGCTGAGGAGAAGAGCAGCCAGCTCTGCTGTCTGAAGCCAGTTTTTTATGGATGATCATTTGCCTGTATTTCAAACACACTAAAACCATGGGCAGGAATCGATGCCCCCAGGCCGGGCTCCCCCCAGGCTGCACCTTGGCCCTTGTGGTTGACCTCCTTGGCGGCGATGACTTTGTTGAAGACGGCGGTGAGGGGCTCGTTCTCGCCGATGACGTGGGAGGTGATCAGGGGGGACATGATGAGCTGGCGCTGCCTGATGTAGATTTCCATGGCGATCCTGGGCAGGAGGGCCACAAAAAAGGGGTCAGGGACCGGGACAGACTGGCCCCAAGCACACGCAAGGAGAGGGCTGGACAGCAGCCGCCATTTTCCAAATCAATGTGTTTTTTTTTTAAAGGATCCCATGGGGGTTTTCATTCCCTCACCTGCACAAAACCTTCACACTAGGAAACGCGTCACGGTTTATCCCTCGGGCCTAAGGTAAGTAACACTGGCCTCAGGATCTAAGCCCTGACTTCAGAACTGTCCCCATGCAGATTAACTACTGCTAAACTAATAGAAATTAATATAAATTAATGACTGCTGTGACAACACCTAAGTGCTGAACCCATCCCTGGTCACAGACAAGGCTGCTGAGGTTTGGATCTTGACCCTGGATTCACTACTATACCCACAGAATCAATAATGAGGGGGAAATGAGGTATCCACGGGCTGCCCATCCTGGGGTCCAGCTGAGGGTCTGAACTCAGCCTCGTTACAGCAGAATAAAAATGAGAAAAACTCCGAACCAAAAAAACCCCACAACCCCAAATTAAACAAACAAATCAAAAAACTGAAACCAAAATAATTAAAAATAAACTAAACAAAACCCCTAAACAAATAAAAAAACAACCAATCAAAGCCACCAAAAAAAAAAAAATCAGACTACCATTATTCTGCAAAGGGAAAGCCATCCTGCCAGGCCCTGAGAGGGCAGGGGAACAACCCCAAATCTCCCCTGAAAATACCCTGTAATAACAAATGGCTGCAGCCAATTCTTTGCTGTATTTAGGGCTGTAACAACAAGGCTGGCTCTACCCAAACAAGCTCCATTTTCATTCCTCTAACCTGCCAAAAGAAGCAGGCGATCAGAGCAGGCAGAGCAAACACAAAAATCTAACTCTCAGTGCAGAAATGCAGAACCCATTGGGGCTGGAACTTCTTCCCCAGGAAGAGGGAGAAATCCCTTCCCTAGGACTGACCCTGACAAGGGAATGTGGGAAGGGAGGGGCAGCACACAGAGACAAAAAGCTGTGTCTCTGCTCAGTCTCTGAAAATCCTGCCTTTCAACCCCCCGAACATTTTGGAAGCCACATCCCCCCCGCCCCAGGCACACCCCCAACATCATTTTGCTCTGTGCTCCTCTTCCTGGCCCCGCAGGTCCCCGGGAAATTCCAGCTGCGCTGCCCAAGTCCCCAGGCCACTGAGTCTGTCACAGAGCCACCAAAACCGAGGGGAACAAAGGCTCCTGAGGGGTGACACGAACCTCTCCCTGCAAAGAGCTGCCTGCTGCTATCAGCTGATCTATCTGCAGAGCCCCTGGGGCCCTGCCAGGCTCCCAGGCAGATCTTTGCCCTTCCCAAAGGACACGGCTGCTTCAGCCAGAGGCGGGGCGAGCTCTGGAGCCCGGTACTCACTGCTGGAAGGGGATGAAATGCTGCTTCTCCTCGTCGTCCACCTTCCCGTGGATGATGTCAGTGATGTCCATCACTGCAACGACACCAGAGCGTCCCTCAGAGCTGCCAAGAGCCCAGAGAGAGCTTTTCCCTCTCAGGAGGGAAAAAACCAAAGGCTTATTTTGGGCCAGTGGCACTCAAAACAAGGGCTCCTGTCCCCTCCTCCACACAGCACGGCCAGGACACCCTGACTGACTCTCTGCCAGCTAACTCACTCTTTAATCCCACCCTCAGCTGGGAGGGCAAGGGCAATTCCCCCTCCTTGGTAATTAACACAGTTGCAAAGCATCCGAGGCAGGCTTGTCCTTAGCACCATCTCTCTCTGTCCCCCACAATCTGTCCCCCCACAAAACCACACTGGCTGCGTTGCAATTTCCACAGCCCAGCATATAACGAGAAGAGTTTCAGTTTGCCTCTGAATTTATGAGGAAGATGAGCTAGAATGTTCTGTGCCTTTCCTATTGTGGTTGGCTCAGTGCCAGCTCAGGGGCACCCACTGGTGTGGGCTCGACATTCCTGAGCCTGAATTTCAGCTCGCTGACCATTGCCGGCTCCTTTCCCAAGGGAAAGCTGCCAACAGTTTCTCTTTCCAAAACATCTCTCTGCGTGTCTCAGCACAGGCTCAGCAAACAGTGTTCCCTTTGCCAGAACAACTGTCCCAGGGGGTGTTTCCTATTCCTGAACCCATGGAGAGCAGTGTCAGTGCCATGGAGCAATAACAGACCTCTTTACACAGCGTGTGCTAAAAGAAACTGTTGGGATTGTAAATAAAGCTTCTTTCTCTCCTGACAGCTCCGTGGAGTCAATCTATTCGTGTCCTGCTGTGACAGCCTGATATTTCTGAGTCTGAGAGATTTTAGCCTGTGAGCAGCTGCTAAACCTTTCCCAAGGGAAAAATATCTCGAGAAAGCTTCTTCTCAAAACAATCTTGGCAAACAAGTGATCCATTTTGAAAACAATCTTTTCTCTACGTGATGTTTGCCCTTCTAGTTCTGTTTCTCCAGTTTAACCAATAGGATTAGAGTGTCGTTCCTATTTGCCAATCATGTTAAGTCTGAATCAGAACACCTTATAAAAGGGTGTAAGAATTTAAACAATGAAGCCTTCTTTTGCCTTCAGAAAAACTATTTAGAGTCATTTTTTCGTGTCCTACAACGACACGAAACCGGAACTTAAATAAGAAATAATAAACACCGAGTCCAAACAAGATACCAACGTGTTTGGCGTCTTCTGCCCAGACCTAGAGCCAACAAAATCCACCTCCCCCGTGGGTCTGGGGTGACCCCAGGGCCCACCTGCCACGCCGAAGGGCCGGCGCAGCCCGCAGGTGTGCTTCTTGCCATCCTTCAGCTCCATGTGCCCCACCCGCACGATCTGGCACACCAGGCTGATCCTGGGCCGGATCAGGTCGGAACTGCTCAAGTCCTAAGAGAAACAAGAGTTAAAATCAGTGTTAAAATCAAAGAGTGTTCAAATGTTTAAATGTTCAAATCAATCAGAGAGTTAAATGGTAAAATCAATCAAAGAGTTAAAACCCATCAATGTCCTTTCTGAGTGGAAGAGAAGACAGAAGGAGAGAGGGAGGGACGGAGGGAGGGGTTTTGGTGGGTTATACACAGGTAAAAATTGTGGCCTTTGGATCTGGAGGGAGACCACGAGGGGGATGACGACATTTATAGTGCCAGGAGACAGGGAATGGGAATCCCACTGCCAGGGATAGATNGCCATGGCAGGGGTGGCCCTGGGTGGGATTCAGGTCCCTCTCAACCCAACCCATTCTGGGATTCTCTGAGCTTACAGTAAACACTGCCTGGAGGTTGTTCAGTTTCTCAATTTCTTTAGGCATCCCATTGCTGCCCCAACGGACCAGGTAATTTTCACTGCGAAGAAAAGGAGAAAAAGTAAATTTTAACAAATCGATGCCTGACATCTCCATTTCCTGGCAAAAGCCCAAAAGCATTTTGATCTTTCAGGGATATTTGACCAATCTTTTATCCCAAAATGCCTCAGGAGTGACTCATTTACTGGAGGCAGGATGGGGTGAGCCGTGGCAGCTGCTCGCCTGGACAATTCCCGCCTGGCCACACCTGATAACTGCAGTGATGGACACAGAGTGCTCCTGACACGGAACTGCCTCCCTGATAAAGTTCCTCACGCCCTCCCTAACTCTTCCGATGTGAACTGGCACTGACTGGACAGAAAACAGCATTTAAATCCATGGTTTACTGGGAAAGAATTAATAAAATGTTTTTAACCAAGGCTTGCAGCCACAGCAGAGAAAATTAAGAGTATAAAAAGTCAATGTGGGATCAAAGAAAAACCCAGCTTTAGGAGGGACAGTGCCTGGGCTTCCTATCTCTCTGAAATTCATTCCAAATTAATTGGAATTAATTTTCCCCCACTGGGGCAGCAACCAACAGAACTGGAAAACATCTGCTGGGTCTCCCTTTCTAACCCACTGACTTCTTCAGAATGATCACCCTGATGACTACATTGCTGAAGAACCTCCAAAAAAAGCCCCTACCTGATGAATTTGGAGAGGTCAGGGTCGTAGAGGCTCATCAGCAGCTCTGCATCTTCCCCAATGTTGCAGACAAAGTTCTTGAAGTTCACATAGAGGCTGTAAGTGTGGGTGGAGTTGAATATTGGCTGCCCCCGGAGGTCCAAACTCTGCTGCAGGGACTGCAAAGAATTTCGTATTTCCATTAAATTTTATACTCCCACTACAAACAAACCCAGGAGGATTTAGTTCTGCTGCCAAAGGAGTACTACATGAAGAGGAATATAAAAAACACAGTGGGCTCAGTGACTGAAGAGGGCAAACCAGGGGCACCCGAGGTACCTTCTCCTCCTGGATCCTCTCATCAATCCTCTTGGATGCAGTTTCATGGGCCTTGAAGAGGGAGATTGTGCTGGTCTCATCGGGGTCCAGGATGTTCCCGTTGTCATCTCGGACAACCAGGTCCAGACCCAGGATCCTGGACAGACCCAGGAGACAAGAAAAAAAAAAAAAAAAAAAAAAAAATCCAGAATGTGGGAGCAGCAAAGTCAGCAAAGTTCAAATCACTGCCCAGGGCTGCTCAGCATCCCACTCCTTGGAATAACCTCACTCACTGCTGGTTTTCCTGCCTCAAAAACCTTCTCTCTCCCATTTCCCTATTAAAGAGAGAAGGAATCAGTCAGGTAACTCAGTCCTAAGATGAGAGCTCCCTTATTCCTGCTTAAATGGCTTTGTTTCAAAGGTGGATGAATGTCTACCAAGCTCGCAGATTGCAGCTGCCTGTTATTCTTTGCCATAAGCTTCTTCTTAATTCACTTACTGGACCTGAATCACAGCTGACAGGCAGATAAACGAGTCCTGGAGGCTGCAAACCACTGAGGGCTGGAGTGTCTGTGGAATCCTGCCCCTCAGCTGCTGATAAGGCAGAGCATTTCCCCACCAGCATCCAAACCCAGGCACAAACCGTGCTCCAAGGGAAAGGCCACCCTCTGCCAGGATTTGTGTGGAATTAAAGAGAGGAGAATTCTGTCATGGCAGCACACGAAATGGATTGACTCCATGGAGTTGCCAGCAGAGAAAGAAGGCTTTATTTACAATCCGCTTTATTTACAACCCCAACAGGTTCTTTTAGAACACGCTGTGTAAAAAGGTCTGTTATTGCTCCATGGCACTGACACTGCTCTCCATGGGTTCAGGAATAGGAAACAACCCCTGGGACAGTTGTTCTGGCAAAGGGAACACTGTTTGCTGAGCCTGTGCTGAGACACGGAGAGAGATGTTTTGGGAAGAGAAACTGTTGGCAGCTTTCCCTTGGGAAAGGAGCCGGCGATGGTCAGCGAGCTGAAATTCAGGCTCAGAAATGTCGAGCCCACAGAATTCCTGCCAAGGCACAGAGATCTGTGGCACATCAAGAACCAACGGCTCCACATCCACCTGCCGGGTGGCCACGCTGCCATGGGGACACAAAGCTGCCATTTCACCCTTTCCAAGGAAAAACTGAAGCCTAATTCAGCACCTGGGTTTGCATCAAGAGCCTTCCCTGGGGCTTGGGAGCCTCCCCTGCCCTCCAGGCAGAGTTTGGAGCTCACCTGTTGCCATAGTCGATCTTGGCAGTGACTTTTTTCTTGAGCTCAGCCAGTTCATCCTTGGGCAGGGTCCCCGAGAGGATTTGGGATCTCCACTCTATCAGGCTGTAGGTGAGCTGCTGGACATGCCTGAACTGCGTGGTTTTGTTGTTCTGAGGCAAAAAAAAAGAATGGGCAATTTTAATCGAGGAAAAACTGGAAACCTTAGCTCAGCAACCCTTCTGAAACGTGTGCAGCTGCAGAACCACACGAGTTTCATCTAACTAAAAAAACCTGGCACTTTGTGAGATCACAAGATCAGAGCCATGCAGGAAATTCTGCAGCACTTGGCACTGCCAAGGCTTAAGTGCCTTTAAGATCTTTAAGTGTCTTTAAGGGCTTCACCTTTCCCTGGGACATTATTTCAGAAATACCTCACCCACTAAAAATAGACCTCTGGTGCTTTCCATGCTGCTCTGACGGAGGCTTTTTATAAAAGAAATTTTATAATCTGCAGAGAAATTATGTTAAAGGACCACAACTGAACAAGGACACTGAACAAGACATCAAAACCTGCCTGATGCAGAGTCCTCTCCTGCCATTCCTTCTGTAATCACCTCTAATTAATGAAGAGACTTTCCCTGCCTTGTACTGGTTCCACTCCCATAAAACCAGTCCCATCCCCACACCTTGTTCCTGCACCTCCAAGCTCCAAGGCTGTAATTAAACACGGGAACGTGGTGACCCACCCTGTTTGTGGCAATATGTGCTCAGATAAGTAAATAAGCTTTTTAAAGTGTCAGGAGTGACATTTAAACCTTTAAAAAGGGAGCCCAGGGTTCACTCTCTCTCTGCCACCACAGTGGGGCAGTTTCTGGGAGGATTCTCTTTTCACGGGGAAGTGCCACAGATTTGGAGCTCCTGGGACAGTGATGAGGTTATTCAGCTCCAAAGGGAAAACTGAAGGCTAATTCATTTTGGGGTGGGTTTGCACGAAGAGCCTTCCCTGGGCTTTGAGGGCCCGAAGTTTGGTTTGGGTCAGGTCACATCTCCCCCACAGCCAGTGCTCCCCTTCTGGCGCTCACTGGGGTCTGGCTGGGCTGTTAAAGGTGAGCCACAACCCCCCTCTGCTCCCACACAGCTCAAAAAAACCCCTAATTGCAATTATTTCCCCATTCTCATCTCTGCAACGAACAGGAATGATACGAACTACTCCTATTTCCCTCCAATTTAAAGGTCTGAGAACAATCCTCCCTTCGGTTTGGGTGAACACCAAGCTTCTGACAGGGGCTTACTTGAGTTCTTAGCTCTATAGAAAGGATATTTGAGATATATTTAATAAACAAAAGGCATGTTCTTGTGTAAAAAAGTTTGCAAAGAAAAGGCAACTTGTGTGAATTTTCAGAGCAGACCTCAATTTGACCTGAGTTATGTCCACAGCTAATTCCTGTTAACTGAACCAATTAAAAACATTCCCCATTTTTGTATTTATTTTGCAGTGGAAATAAAGCCACTACTGCAAAGAAACCCACAGAAATTAAAGAAGTGAAATTAATTGCTGCCAAAATAAAAAAATCCCCTCATATTTCCTTTTTCTCCTCAAATGCCTCCTTCCTCCTTAAGCTTTTTTAAAAATTCTTTTAATACATACCACAGGGAAAATAAAATAAACTCCAACTCATTTTAAACCACAACGTTTTCCAAACCTATTTTAAGACTTAGAGCGGTTAAGCACAGGAACATGAAAGATTTCTGCTCATTAAAAAAACAGATTCCGAGGCTGGGATCTGAAAGTTATTCAGAAATAAAAAATGCCAGGAACAAAACTCTCTTTTCACACAGCAATACCAGCACGCAGAGCTTCTCATTAAATTGAGAGGGTGGAACAAATTCTTGTGGTTTCGTGGCACACAAACACAATGTATTTGTGGCCTGGTGAAATTTCCAATAGGAAAACTTGCTCTGGGTGCACTGGGTGATTAGAGCTCATTTAAGCTCATGCCCTCCTCTTAATTAAAGTACTGGAGCCCATTTCGTGCAGGCTGAACTCTATGCTGCTCAGAGAAAAATCAAGTTTGACTCTTTAACGTGCCTTTAAAATAAAGTAACTCACTGTGGACACATTTCTTTGAGCAGGAAGCACCTACTGCAGGACAGCCCTCAAATCCCTGCAGTGCCTGGGCTTGGGACACTGCTGAGGGGGCTCCTGGGGCCAGGGATTTAGGACATGAGAGCTGCTGAGAGCTCCAGACATGGGAGGCCTTGGAGCAGCCAAGAAATTCCCTCTGTGGGGCAGCTCCTGTGACAGGGACAGGACAGGACACAGGGAATGGCTGAAGCTGGGTCAGGCTGGATTTTAGGCACAGATTCTTCCCTCAAAGGATGGAATAAGCACTGGAACAGCTCTCCAGGGAACAGGCACAGCCTCGAGACTGCCAGAGCTCCAGGAGGGTTTGGACAACGCTCTCAGGGATGCCCAGGATGGGATTTTGGGGTGTCTGTGTAAGGTTGGATCAATGATCCCTTCCAGCTCAGGACATTCCATGATGTGGTTTTTGACAAGTCAAAANAAATACCCAGCAGTCAGAGGCTGCAAGGGAAACCTCCAGCAGGAGTTGTTGCAGCCAGAGCCAGGGCATGGTTGGAGTCAGGGTGGCTGAGCCGTGACCAGGAATAAACCAGGGCCCTTTCCGTGCTGTGCTGAACAAGCAGTCTGTGTCTTGGCTCATTTCTACCCGCAGACAAGAGGGCTGCTGCAACAAGCTGAGGTGACAACAGGCGGCAGAGTGAGCGGTGCCAGGCCGTGCTGCCCCAGCGCCACCCAGAGCTCTGCGAGCCCAGGGAACCCTCCCGCTCTGCCAGACCCCACACCTCAGAGCAGAACACTCCGGGCCCCCACCAGCCCCACTTCATCAGTCCATTCTGAACCGTCCAGAGGCACAGAGCGCCCTGCACAGAGCCCAGGCTCAGCTCACCTGGGACAAACATCAGCCCCTGAGGAGAACTCACCACGTAGAGCTTGTGCCAGATCACCGCCCACTCCCGCAGGGTGGACGTGAGCTCCTGGCCAAGGGGCAGCTCACTGGGGATCACCGTTTCATGTTGCCTGGAGAGAGAAAGGAGAAAACCAGAGAAGGGTTTCACACTCAGGGTTAAAACTTGATGGAAAACACTCTTTTTTGATAAATATATAAATGGAAGTTCCAGAGGGGCTGGTTTTCACACAATTCACTCACACATGATGTCAAGACCCTTAAGCTGTTCTCAACACACACATCCACATTCATCATCCATTTTTAATGCAGAATGCTTCAAGCTCCTTTCACTCCTCTTATTCCTAGTGGATTCATTCCAAACCCAGCATAAAGAGACAGAAATTAAGTTGGGAAGAACCCACACTTGCAATGGTAACAGTTACTTGAAAATACGAGGTTTTTTTTAAAAAAAGTGTTTTATAAAGTTCTTTCCTTTGCAGCCGTTGTTTTGCTCTCACTTAATGAGCACAGACCCAGCTCGAGGAATCCAAGGAGGAGTAATTTCCTCCAGTGTTTTCCAAGACAGGAAGGAATCCACGCTCCGGCTGGGCCCTTGGCTGCCAGCAGGAGTCTGTTGCGACTTGCAGGAGTCCCCAGAGGAGCTGCATGGAGCTGGACTGACCCTCCCCACGACTGACTTGTCCAGCAGAGCTTCCTCAATTCTACAAATCATCTCCTGCTGCCCCTACTCCCGACTGCTCTGCCTCCTCGGTGCTCTGAAAAATGGAATTATGCAGCGCTGGGAGGTGCACCCTGGGTTTGTGACAACCACAGCTACTCCAGTTGGTTATTTTGGGGTTTAAATGGAATGAAATTCGCTGGGTTCTGCTGCCAAAGAAGTGCCAACCTACCCCCGGTCCTTCACGATGGCCTCTTTTAAATGGATGTAGGTTTCTGGGAAAATGCCCTAAAAATAAAGAGAGGAGTGAAATAAATCAAACCAACTGTGGGTTAGGATGTGACAAGAAGATATTTAGCAAAAAACAGGAGAAAGGAGTAAGAAATGTCCCAGTATGACAGGAAAAAAGGCCAGGGAGGAGCAGCAGGTTCCATATTGGCAACTCAAGAGAAGCTGATTCCTCGTTTAATCTAATAACCCTCATCTTCCTGCAGGAAATGCTGGAAATTCCTGAAAATTATCAGTCATTGCCATGAAATATTCCTCTGCCAGCCTGCCCTGTGCTCCCTAGCAAAGCTCCCACTGCCAGCATCCGCAGAAATTCCCGAATTTTTGTTGTTACAGACAAACCTTCTGGAAATGCTGGAATCCTTTCCTGTTCCCTTTTCTCTCCTCTTCACCCCTAAAACCAGAGGCTGTGGGGGATGCTACTACAGGAGGGATGCCAGGATTCCTGGGGAGCCCAGATTTCCAGGCAGCTTCCAGCCCAAGCTCCAGCAGCGTGGCCGAGAGCCTGCGATGTGTAATTTCTGGAATATTTTCCAGTCAAAACTGTGCCATTCCCATTAAATAGAACTAATGCTGGACGTGCACAGGTCCCAGAGCATCGTGATGAAGCAATCAACTCGTGTATGGAGACGGGAACAGGAAATTTTGGAAGTTTCAGTTGCATTCCTCACGCTTCCAGTGGAGGAACAGCCAACACGTGGCTCTGAACTTTCAGCTCAAGGTCACTGATTCCTGTCACTGAGGACAGGACACCGTGGCCAGGAGCCCTGCCTGATACTCAGACAAGAAATACACGAGTTTTCAGCACCAGACGGGGTCTGGCAAGGCGGGAGATTAAACCAGGGATCACCCAAAAGCGAGGTCGTACCTTCTTGGATTTATTTCGGAGCGTGTATCCTCGGTACCAGCCTGGCAAAGCAAACACAGGGATTGATAATTAATTGCTTCCCCTTGACAGCAATTAAATACAAATTGTAATTCTCACCACCTTCCTACAGCACCAATTTATTGATCTTCTCGTTTGGGATCCTCTCCTGGGAAGACACCTCAGAGCTCCCTGCCCTGGCACAAATCCTGTTTGTCAGTCCCCCCTTGGTAAAATCTAAAAATTGTCAAGGTAGAAGCAATAATTGTGCTGCCGAGGCCTCAGGAGCAAATGGCTCTGAGACAACATTTCTCCTCTCTTCGGCACCGGGGGTTTAACCAGGATTTCCATGGAATGGGTTGGGTTGGGAGGGACATTAAAGCCCAGCCAAGGAGATTATGTCCAGCTGAGTGGCAGCATCAAGAAGGCAAAGGGGTTTAAGGAAATAATCAGGCAAAGAAGAGAGGAGGGGAGGCTGGTTTCTTTGATTTAAAATTTTTTTTGGTGGTTTTATTGTTGGTTTCCCCCCATATTCCTCTATTTATTGAGGAAGGTTCCATAAAGAACCATGGATCTGACACTCCTCAACCATAAATTAGAGCTTAGAATGGTTTAATTTGTATTTTACTGAGGATTTTTATGTGCATGTGGTTGTATTTCAATTTATTTATTTTCTGAAGTGCAGTTTTTGCCCTTTCTCCAGCAATGGGGAGGTACCTCCACCTCAAAATCTCCAATATTGCAGTAGTAAGTTTGGAGGAAAGAAATTCCATTTCTTTCCACAGGAGGAAAACAAGATTATCCATTGCTCATGGAGCCATGGATGAGGTCCTGGATTAGGGATGAGACGATTTAGGTTCTATTTTTATCCAAGTTGTCATTAATTGCACAAATTACTCAGGGTGGGAGACAGAGCTCATGGCATTTACCAGGAGGGATTTCGATCCCACTTGGCACATTCAGCCCTTTGACAGCACAACTTCCTCCTGGTTCAGAGGGCCCCTTGGCCTTCCCCCCATTCCTGTAAAATATTTTGCAATCATTGCATAAAAGCACGTTGGGCTTGATTGTGCAAAGCTGTTTCTGCAAGCACCTCGTGCAACTTCTGTCGGAATTCTGCTCCCACTTTCAATAACTTTATCCATCACTTTAACAGGAACATCAATCTTTGGGCGGTGATCAATTCATTACACAATTTCTTCTCGAAATAAAAACCAAAATCTGCTTAAATTTTCGGAGCAATGAGAGACTGATTAAGTCTTTGAGTGTTTTACCCAAGCAGAGATGGGCTAAAAATGGAGAAAGGTTTTGCAGTTGACGACGACACAGAAAATTTCAGACTGAAATCCCAGTGAAAGCAAAAAAATGAGCAGACTCGCCAAGAAATGGCTGAAGGTTGGGGGGTGGTTTTTTTTTATGGATCAAGCTCTCAATTTTACCCTTCACTGGGTGGATTTTATGCAGCATGGAAAAGAAAAATCTAAGGAGTGCTCCAGTGGTGACAAAGTTCTCCCCGGTGATGCAAGGCCGGGTCACGTGCGGGACCACAAGGCCCCCGTGCCTCCTCCTGTCCTGTCCCACAGCACTCGGGGCATTGCTTCACCCTCCGCAGGGGTGACTGAAACCAGCAGCAAATTCAAGGTGAACTTCTCTTCAGCAGCAGCAGGACCTGCCAGGGGTGCGAGCGCGCGTCCCTTCCACCCGCAGCGTGGCTTTTCTCGCAGCTCCCCCGAAACGCGGCGGTTAACGGAGAGAAATCCCGCGGATTTGGAGAGGTTCCCCCTCAAACAGCAAAGTGTGCTCCCAGCTCCCTGCTCAGGGACGGTGCCTGTGCTGGAGGCAGCCGCTCTCCCTTCTTTCCCTTGGTGCTGAGCCCCTGGCAGGCGGGAGGAGAACGCGCCGCCCCTCTGGCGTCCTCTTATCAGAGCCAGGAGAAATCCTGTACCCAGAGCTCCGTGCCCTTCTGCAGGCAGAGAGAGGAGGGGAAATAAAACCCTGCTCTGCAGTGCGCGGCCTGAAGCGACAACCTCTGCAGAGGGTCCGGCTGCGTCTGCGTAAAAGGGAAGGGGATCCGAGAGACTCACGGCCTGTGGAACGCCCTCAGCCGTGGGTAAGGTAAGGTGGCCCAAAAATGACTCCGCAGGGCACCTCCCAAACCCGAAAGTGATTCCAGAGGGCATCTTCCAGCCCCAAAAATGATTCCACGGGGTGTCTTCCAACCCCCAAAAAATGCCTTCATAGGGTTTCCTTCTTCCAACTCCGAAGAATTATTTTATAGGGCATTTCTCAACCCCAAAAAATGATTTCACTGGGCATCTGCCAACCCCAAAAAATGATTTCACAGGGCATCTCCCAGACCCCAAAAAATTATTCCAGAGGGCATCTCCCAAACCCAAAAATGATTCCATAGGGCATCTTCCAACACCAAAAAATGCCTTCATAGGGCTTTCTTCTCCCAGCTGCAAAAAATGATTTCACAGGGCATCTCCCAGGCCCCAAAAAATTATTTCACAGGGCATCTTCCAACCCCCCAAAAATGACTTCATGGGGTATCTCCCAGCCCCAAAAAACACCTTCACAGGGCTTCCTTCTCCCAACCCCAAAGAATTATTTTATAGAGCATCTCTCAACCCCAGAAAACGATTTCACAGGGCATCTCCCGACCCCAAGGAATTATTTCATAAGGTATCTCCCAGCTCCAAAAAATGACTCGACAGGGCATGTCCCAACCCCCCAAAAATGACTTCATGGGGAATCTTCCAGCCTGAAAAAAATGACTCCACAGGGCATCTCCAGCCTTTCCTCCCACGAGCCCCCGCCCTGGTTCCATGGAAACTTTTCCTAAGTCGAGGCTTGTGTGTCCAGATAAGAGCAGCGATTAGAGGAACAAAACCCGGCTTTATCAGCTGTACTGGTGAGCAGGCAGCATTAGCACGAAAAGGAGCAGAAAAAGCCTCTGGTGAGAACATTTCTCCTCAAAAACAGACCCACGGAGAGCTGGGAACACAGCTGAGAGCTGATATCCCAAAAAAAAAAAAAAAAAAAAGGAAACAACTGTCAAAACCCCCAAAACAATTCTGTTATTGCCAACTTCCCCATTATCACACAGGACCACAATACAAGGAAGCTGAGATGAATTTCTAGATCAATGCCTGCANGTGAATTTATGGGAAATTCGAGCAGACCCACAGCAGAGTCACCACCTCTGCATCTCCTCCTGCGCACTCCCAACTGGGCTGGATTTCTGGCTGCTCTTTCTGGGAAAAGGGGTTTGTGCTGCCCTGCAGGAATTCCAGAGGTGCCGCGGCCACAGATTTCTGTTCCCCAATGACAGCTCAGCATCTGAGAACAATCACCTTCCCCCTCACGCATGAAAACATTCGCGTCTTTCCCAAAGTACTCACAGGCAATTTTCTCCTGACAAAGCTCCAAGCTGGGAGATTCAGGCAAAAAAAACAAAAAACCCAAAACAACAACCAAAAAAGCCATTTATGTACTCATTCTCTATTCCTGTCTGTCGAACAATTTTCTCCTGATAAAGCTCCAAACGGGGAGATTCAGGCAAAAAAAAACCACCCCAAAAAACCCCAAAAAACCAAAAAAACCCCACACCAACTCCCCCCACCCCCAAATACCATTTACATACTCATTCTCTATCCCTGTCTGTTGAGCTGATTACAAGAGGGGCTAAACAATGATTAAAAAAATTAAAAATCGGGAGAAAGAAGTAAATCCCCTGAAACTTTGGGAAGTACGAGATGCCTCCTCTTCCCCAGGGAGTTTTCCCTCCCTCTTCCCTGAGTGTTTTTGCAGGACCAGGTCATAAATCAGTGATTTCCACAGGGATGTTTCCTTTTTTCCCCTCTTCCCCCCACCCAGAGCAGGATAAAAACACGACAGGGATTGGGAGCTGCTCCCAGTCCAGAGCGTGGAAAGGGAACAATTGGCCAAGAAGAAATTCCCAAAAAAGCATCTCCCTGTTCCCAGCGCTGACCCTGGGCACGGAATCCTCCTTCAGATCGATGCTGCTTGTGAAAATAATTGGATTTATACTTCACCTTTACCTTTTGGAGGGGGAAGCAGTGGCCAGAGCATTCCTTAGAGTGATTAAATGGCTCTGTTCCAGTCTTAAGAGCGAAAGCTTTGGCAAGGAGTCAGATCTGGGAGGGAGATTTGAAACACTCGAGTGTCATTTTAATCTTTAAAATAAGAATTTTGTTTTCTTTGTGGTTTACATTAAGGTATTACGAAAGATGTGCCAGTGAAGGGCTGGGAGAAAGAGCCTAAAAAGGGCAGGGAAGCTCCGTAACTAGAAGATTTTAAGAACATTTAATGCCAGTTTGTGATATGACAACTCAAAACAACACTAATTATGAACTAATCAGCCCTTCCCTCCCCTTTTCTCTAATGCACTCAGATCAAAAACTAACTCAGGTTCAAAGCGAGGGTATTTTTGTTTAATTATTATTCTTAGTTTGCAGCAGGATCAGTTCATCCCATGAGCACAGGTGCCTGGCCCAAAGAGGAGCCAGAGTAAAGAGGTGTGGGGTGAAAACAGCAGTGTTTTTCTGAATTCAAGTAAAAATTAAACTAAAATAAATTAAAAACCAGAATTAAATGTTTCTTTCTCTTTTAGTGCTGCCTTGAAACCTCACCTCGGTAAACCCTGCCTGGAACAGCACAGAGAAGAGAAATCCTCTGCACTTCTGCATTTTTAACACCGTTTTCAAAACCCATGGGCTACAGCAACCACTGCACACCAAATCTGTGCTTTGGGGCCTGACAGAAGTGGGAAACAGGGATGTAAAATCTGAAAAATGACCTGGACTTGCTCCTGTTTCCCCTTTCAGCCCCTCCCGTGAGCTGCACCTACCTTCGTACATCTCCAGGATGTGAACGGTGTCCCCCACCTGCAGCGACAGCTCCACGTCCTGCGTGGCCTCGAAGTTGTAGATGGCTGAAAAATGGGGAGAAAAAGGGGGAAAATGAGGTTTGGGAATGGGCTCTGCAAAGGCAGGGGAGGGTTTGGGCAGAGGAATGGAGGGATCGAGTCACCCTGGGTGTGGAAAGCACTGGGAAAGGACATCGTGGATCTATTTCCAGATTTTATGGTGAAGAAATGTTACTGACAGACAACACTGTTGTCTGTTAATAATATTAACTAAATAATAACCAATAATAATTANAATATTATTATTTAAATATTAATTTATATTAATAATAATATTCATTTCATAATAACTAATGATAATAAGACTATTAACTGTAATATTAAAACTCCACCACAGGTGGGTTTTTACCTTCCAGACAGGCCTGAGACACCTTCAGGAGGAGCTGCACGTTCCCCCAAAATCCTGCCCACAGAGGTCCCCACCACCTCAGGCACATCAGTTCCATAATTAGCATAATTAGCGTAATTACCATTCTTTAGTCTTTTGCAGGAGTAACTCCAGCATCAGAAAATATCAGAAATGGGAAGTTGTGATAAAAACCAGATTAAACCACACTCATTTCCACACCAAATCACATTTATTTGCTGCTCAAGGCTCTGCCCAGCCAAGAACCAATTTTAGCACCAGAACTCAGGGATTCTGTGCAAACTGAATCCCTCCCAAGATGCTTACGGGATTTCCAGGGGGGACAGGATTAATGGACACTCATGGAGTGCCTTTTCCCCGGGATTTGCTGGGCAAAAGAAACTGAGCAAGTTTAAACTGAATTTGCTTTCAGACCGAGTAAAAATACATCAAACCAGAGAAATGCTTCGCTGTGGTTCAAGGAATTGATCAGCAAAGTCAGAGCAGACCGAACCCAGACCACCTGATTTATTTAAAATACTGATTTAAGAACAGATCACGTCCTAAGTGCAGCAATGAAATCTTCCCCGACACAAAATTCCCGTATTTATGTATCCCTGAGCAAATCCACCGGTGAACAAACAGATTTGTCTTTTAGGAAAGCATTAAAAAAAAAAAAAAAATCAGCCAAACATTTTTCAGAGGGGAACTCTTGAGACTTCCCAAGGTTTGCGTTTGAGGAGCTCTGCACTGGAAAGGAAATAAATAAATAAAAGTCAGAGCTCTTCTGCCAGGAAATTCCCATGAAATGCCTCCCCTTCCCATGGGGATGAGGTGCTCTGGCTCCTGGCCGGGCTCCAGCACAGCCTGGGGGTTTCACCACCGGAAATTCTCTCCCAGATTTGAACTTTCTTCAAAATATTGTGGCTATAAATATCCCAGCAGGGACGTGGATCCCTGCAGGATCCCTGATCCCAAGCAGGGACATCTTCCTGCACTGCAGGGCAGGGTTTGTTCCCAGTTTATGCCACAGACCCACGGGCAATGCACCGAACCCATGATTCCCACAGGATTCCAGGAATTTTCCTGCCTTCCTGCCCCGCAGAGCTGCTCCCGCAGCCGCTTTCCTCTCTCTCCCCACACAGGGGCTGTAAATCCGGATTTTAAAGCTGACTGGTGAGCCGGGTGTGCTGCCCAGACACCTCAGAGACCCCAGAATTGGCCCAGAAGTAAAAATTCCATGCACATCCTAACAGAAACATCTGGACAACGCTCAAAGCTGAACGTGAAGGAGAATTGTGGGATGGGGTTGGGTTGGGAAGGGATTTAAATCCCATCAGTGCCATGGGCAGGGACAGCTCCCACTGTCCAAGAGTGCTTNCCCTTTCAGGCCCTGCCAGGGGCTCGGAGCTCTCCCTGGAGCCTTTCCCTGCTCCAGGTGAGCACCTCCAGCTCTCCCAGAATCCAGAGGGGCTCCAGCCCTGGAGCATCCCCGAGTCCCTCCAGGCCAGGTCCTTGCAGGTCGCTGTGGTGCCGCAGGTCCCTGTGTCCCACCCAGCCGTCCCCACGCACAATTCCCACGCGCCCCGGGTTTTTTCCCGGGACAATCACTCATTACACAAATTCCTGCGTTTTTCCCCATGAATTGCTGCCCAGGGAAAGGTGGGTGGACACAGGGCCAGCCTTTCTGCTGGGAACACTGAGCTAATTCAGCCCAAAGAGCAGCAGGGAGGACCCAGCCGTTCCCTTCCTGAAGATCACAGCACCCACAAGACAGAACCAAGCCCTGCACTCCCCTCCCCTTCCCCTTCCCCGCTTCACCAGGCAGGTTTCACATCCCAACACGCAGCATTTACAACCTGGGGGAACTCCCACATCAAAAGAAAAACCCAACCAAAAAAAAAAAAAATAAAAAAAAAAAGCCAATTTTCTCCTTGCCTCACAGGGCTGAACGAAGCCAGAACAGAGGGGTCACTGTCTGAAACCTCCTCCCTCATGGTTATGTACAAGATTATAAAAGACAAATTGCTGGCATATTTTCCCTGGGAGCTTTGCTGGTTGCAGGGGATGTTTCCTGCTGCTGGAAGTCAGAGCTGTCCCCAGCCCAGCTGCAGGATTTGTGCTGCTGAGCCCCCTCCGTGACCTCGCTCCCACTTGAAAGGAAAAGGAAGCTTCACATCACAAACATGGGCACGGCATGGAAAAATAAAACCCCTTCACTTAAATCCTGACGGAGCAGCAAGAAAGGAAGAAGGAAAAATAATACCGAGACTTTTGTATTCAAATTTGCAGCAATATCTGAAGTTAAGTCCCTTTGCTCCGAGCTAAATTTCAGCTGTGATTTTGTCCTTTGAAATTCGCTTCACAGTGTTGATCCTGCTCCTTTTATCATCCCAGATGAAAAGCAGCGCTGAAATTGAGGAAATTTAATCCAAATAAAGAGGCAGAGGTGGAAAACAGGAGCCTGGGTTTGTTTAATGATCATTTCTTGGGGCACAACTGGAGGCAACGTCCCCCTGAGCTCACTTTAGTGCTCCAGTTTGGCTAAAAGGGGAGGAATGTGTTTTCCAAGTGCACCCAGCCTATGGAATCCACCAGGATTGGAGAGGGCAGCAGATAATTCCAGGAGCAGTTGGTTTTATGGCCCAGCCAGGGCCAGGAGGTGAAGATAAGCAGCGATTTTCGTGCTCCGGGGCAGAGGGTGATCCCTCAGAGCTCCGAGGGCATTGCACAACCTCAGGGGATGCTCTGCTGCAACGTCACCCCACAAACAGGCACTGCATGGGTGGCAGTGCGGGTTTCTTATCTTCTTTTCATCTGTCAGAGCCGGGATTAATGCTCAGGAGATGCAGTTTTGGTGTTCAGACTCAGATGTTTACTAATTCTTACCTATAGCACAGTCTCACAAGTTGTGAGTTCTAGCTAACAAGGTAAAAAATGGCTCTGTCTCTAACCCTTTCCAAGGTCTTTTAAGCACAAACTGTCCAATTAAGAAATGACACCTAAATTATTTTTACTTTTAACCCAATAACCAAGCACCCATGGCCCACAATGTGGATTTTTTCACCCAATTACAAAACACCACCCAGGTGGGCTGTCCCTGCCCAGGGAATAATCCACATTTAAAATCCGCCCATGGAGGGAAAGATTCCGTTTCCTTCTGATTTGGGTTCCACAGGAATTGCGCGTGACAGCTCCTTCTCATTTTGAGGCTTTTGGCTCAGCTTGGCCTTTAGGGCAGTCTTGAAAAGGAGTTATTCTGTGGGGAAAAATGGGTCTCGGAATTAACAGAAACATGGAATCCTGGAATAGCTGGGTTGGAAGAGACTGAGCAGCTCATCCCATGCCACCCCTGCCACGGCAGGGACACCTTCCCCCATCCCAGGGTGCTCCAACCTGCCTGTGGGCACTTCTAAAGGATGGGACAGCCACAAAATCTCTGGGAATTCCAGGCAGCCCTCACAGGGAGGAATTCCTTCCCAATATCCCATCTAAACCTTCTCTCTGGCACTTTGAAACCATTCCCCCTGAAAGTGCCACCTCTGTCCCTGGTCCCACTGCAGACCTGTGATGGGATTTTCACCCATCAACCCCCTACTTAGGGATGTTCTGTCTCTCAGAGTCCTGCACCAGGGTGTAAAAANGGGTTTTCCACCTGCCCTGGACTCCAACACCCTGCAAAATCCATTATCTCCGAGTTGTCCCTGAACCCCCCCTGCCCCACCCAGCAGGAAGACACAGCAACCCCAAATCCTGCTGGCCCTGCCCTCCCATCTGCCAGCAGGGGCTGGGGCTGCTCCCCAGGACAAAGGATCCCATTCAGGGCTCTGCAGGAACCCTCAGCCCCACAGCAAAACCCCTCTGCACAGAACCAGAGTGATTTGATCTCTCGCTGCAGGACAGCCCCACTTGGAGGAGCCTGGGATGGTTCTCAGTGCCAAGATCCAGCCCAAAAAAAAAAAACCCAAAAACAGTGGCTTTATTTAAAAAACAAGGAACTGCCCAAGGAATTAATTCTTCAGAGGAACAAAGCCTTTTTGATGTTTGGAGCAAAATCATGCTGGTAACTTCCCAGGAATTTGCGTCTGACAAACTGAGAATGGCATAATTACGATTTAGATGTCAGGTTACTTTGTCTGCTTAAAAAAAAAAAAAAAAAGTAATCCACGGTTCAACGCTGGGAAATATGGACATTTATTCACTGTTATGAAAGAATTCCCACTCCTCGATGGTGGTTGCTGTCGTTCAGATCAGTCCCAAAGTTCTGAAGAGTGCTGGGCATTTGGGATGTCAGCAATGCAGATTTAATGGGATCATGCAGCTGGAAATGCTCCCATGAACAGCAGGGTCCAACCTCTGAGGAGCTGCAGGTGGACTGTCCCTGCCTAGGGAAGGGGAGGATCTTCAAGGCTCCTTTCCAACCCCAAACTCCCTGGAATTCTGTGGGGTTTATGACTTCCAGCACCTCCTGCGCTCACTGGCCCAGGCTGACCTCACACAATGAATACACTCAACATTTTTAAACTGGGTTATCTGAAAAATGAGCATTAAACCAACTGAGAAATGACATCATCTGCCTCTGCAGGAGGATGGGACACGACCTTTCTCATCTGGAGGCTGTCACTGTTGGGTTTTACATTCACTCCTTCCCTTGGGAAGCAGGAGAAGAGCAGGAAGAGCCCCTGCCCTCAAGAGGCTCCCCACATTTCCAAGCTCAGCTATCCCAGGAGCCAAACCCAAATGAGGGAGGCCCCCGCTCACCTGCCAAGGACAAGGGATTGATGCACGCTCGATCAAAGTCTGAAAGATTTCCCCGATTTCCTCTGACTAATGGATTCTCTCGGAGCGGGACGGGCGGAGCATGAGGGGTTTTGGAGATTCTGTGCTGCCCAAAGAGCCCAGATGAGCCTGATTTCAGCCATCACCATCATCATCTTCGGGCTAATCCTGTCTCACTCCCCATCAGGGGCTGGATCACATCCCGGGCTCCATGGTTTAATCTCCTAAAGCCTCGATTGCTGTAGGAAAAACAACCTCAGAGCCCAGCCCATGGGAACGGGGAGGCTTTCCCGAGGTCACACAAGGGCTCCCAGGGGGTGATCCCATGGTCTCTCAAATGCCCCCAGATCCACAGGCTGCTCCACAACAGTGCTCTGGGGCAGGGGCAAATGAGTCCCTGGATTTTAATTAGAGCTTCTCAGATCCAAACCAGGCAAACTGAGACAACTCAGGACTGCTGATGCCCGAGATATCCTGATTGTAAGGAAAAAAAGAAAGAGATAACATTCATATTTTCATGTCTGCAGAATCCCCATCAGTCACCTCGCCCTCAAATATTTGTTGCAAAGCATTTACACCACGGTATTTGTGTAAAAATACAGAATATTCAGTTCTCAGAGTGCAGCTGAACTGCACACAGGACACAGATAGACGACAAACACCCAGGTCTGGGCACCAGCATTAATTTCACGCCAGCACAAATTGTTTTGTCTCTGAGTGTGCTCGGGGTGGAAGGAGCCAAACTTCAGCTGCTCCCGTGCTCTGACCCTCACAGACATTCCGGTTTATTTTTCACTCAAGGAACACTCATACACAAACCTTTTGCTGTGTCATTTTCTCCACTGGCCTCTCCATTTCCTTCATTATTTTCACTCCGAAGGGCCCTTGGGGGTTTTAAGCTCCGATAAGGGATTAATCTACATGAGCTGTCTCAGCTCCTGTCTGGAGCGAGAGGGAGTGCTGTGAGCCAGAGGAGAAATAAATCAGGGCTGCCAGTGGAGGAGCCAACCTGCTCCTGACTTTACAGCACCCAACCAGATCTAGGCCGTGATTTCCGGAAAAAAAAACCCAACAAAAACACCCAGACCTGCAATTCCAGTCCCCTTGGAACACCAGGAAATGTTCCCCTTTGCAGAGACACAGCTGGGAAAACAGCCTGGCCTCTCTTCACACTTCTGTGAATTTTAATATCAGGTTTGATGCATCTGTTTGTGGCGCTCCTCAAGGTTTGGCCAGGAAAGGTTGGGCAGATGATGCTGGAGGTCTCCTCCAATCTGACATTCCCTGATCCCGCGATTCCCCGGGCTGTGGTTTGGGGGAATGCCCTGGCTTTTGCTCCCAGTGAGAGCAGCACCTCCCTGACAGCGTCCAAACATGAAAAAGGGAGAGAAATAACGAAGCTCAGCCTAAGCATCAAACGGGTTTTAAGGCTGCAGAGTGCTCCAGGCCTGGGGATCCCCGCCAGGGTTAAAGGTGCTGATGTTTCTGCAGCTTTGTTCCACCTCTCTGGGCTCCCAGCACCAACACCCAGACCGAAGGACCAGGATTCTCCCAAAAAGACATTCCAACATTGAAATTAATCACCCCGACCCCATGGAACTGTTCCAGCATGACCACGGAATACAGGGGTTGATTTTTGCCGCTGGTTTTCGAGGGGCAGGACCTGGTTTGTGTCCAGCCCAGCCTGCTGGCATCGCCGCAATCCAACACACCTCAAATATTATGGTTTTCCTTTGTTCCACTGGGCAAAGGGGCTTGGGAGAACACAAAGCCATTCTTGGGGCTGTGCCCTCCCCAGGAAGGGGTTTATACCCCACAGTTGTGGCACTAATTCTGATTTATTAACCGCACACCCCCATCAGGGCTCTGAAATCCGATTCCGCAAAAGCAACCTGTGATTTTATTTCCATTTTTAGGGCCTGTGAAGATGCAGTGTTTGTTCACAGCACCCACACAACTGCAACTGGATTTTACCAAGTCTGCCTGTAATTACCTTTTTTCCTCCAAGCTAAAAGTGCGATTTGTGCTTGGATACTTCCAAGTACAAAAAAATAACTTTTCCAATGAAATTTTCTGGCAGATTTGTAAAAGCACGACCCCACCACTCCATAATTTGGACTGCTCAGCTCGTTTGCAACTTGAAAGCGTGTGGCACTTTCAAAAGAATTAATTGCATTTGCCACTGGCTTGAAACGACTGTCCCAGTTCTCACTGGGCAAAACATCAAAGCGGGAGCAGGAAAACTTGGGAATGCCCAGCCCAGAGCTGGGGGTGCAGATTCCAGGGGCAGGGAGGGGGCAGAGAGGAGGGGTCCAAGGAGTGAAACATTTGAGCACAGGGTCCAGCTGTCCACCAGAAAGGGCCCCTGCTGGAACCCCGGGCACTGAGAATTTCAGATTTCTGTGCTGCCAGGCTCTGACCCCCAGGCAAACCCTGCACTGACCTGAGGCCGTGGAAAAGGCTCCCAAAATTGAGTGATGGCTCTGGGATTGTGGGTGTGGAGTTTGGATAGAAGTGTGTGGTATCACAGGGTGCAAAACTTGGAGTTTAAGGAATTAGAATATAGTAATAGATATAAAGCAAGGTGGAGGATTTAGGGCAGAGGCCAAGTCCTTCTTTTTCACCTTTTTCTCCATGGGTTTGGGTGGTGTTTTGTAATTGGGTAGAAAAATCTGCATTGCAGGCCACAGGTGGTTGGTTACTGGGTTAAAAGTAAAAATAATTTAGGTGTCATCTCGTTATTGGGCAATTTGTGCTTAAAAGACCTTGGAAAGAGTTAGAGACAGAGACATTTTCTACTCTGTCAGCTAGAACCCACAGCTTGTGAGACTGTAACATGGATGAGAATTAATAAACACCTGAGCCCCAACACCAAAACTGCATCTCCTGAGCATTAATCCCAGCTCTGACAGAAGGAAAGAAGATAAAAAACCCCGGAGTCCCCTGAGCTCAAACCGCAGCGCTGTTCCTTGCTGGCATCGCCACCATCAACACAACCACTCCCAAACCCAGGCTACAGCTGAGGGTTTGTCCTTCGTCAGCTGCCAGCAAAACCCACCTGAATCACACGTGAATTTTGAATTCCACACCAATTCTCGATTATTCTGGTGGTTCCTCCTCTGGCATTCTGGTATTTGCCAGCACAGCTGCAGATGGTACCCCAGGGTAAGAAGAAATGGGGGAATTGGATTAAAATGAGGAGCAGAAAATCTTGGCTGGGAACATGGAGTGGGTCTTACACTGGAAGCAAAAAGCCAAACAAGAATATTAATATTGATCCCTTTGTTGCCAAGAAGAGTGAGGAACAAACTGCTCCAAAATTTGCAGGAAGTTTTAAATAAAAAAATTGAGATGCCAGGAGATGAAGAATTAACCACTGAAGCCTTCCCTGCTTTCTAACTTTACATCAAACTCCATCTCTCTGCAGCTTGAAGCCCCCATGGTATTGTCAGAGCAGAAGAATGGAAGTGCTGCTGCGAGAATCAGGTGAAATAAGCTGAAAACAGCAAAAATAAAAAAGCACTTTGCCAGAACCAGCTGCCCCTGACATTCTGAGCCACTCCGGGAACTTTGTAGCTGAAGCCATAAATGTTTTTTATTGCCGTGCAGGACCAAAGTTCCAGAGTTCCCAAGAGCAGGAATCGTTATCTCCACTGCACCTTAATGAACTTCTGGCTCAGACTCAGCACCTGCCAGGACGGGGGGCACTTGGATTGCACCAGTACCTCCCAAAAATTGTGTGTCAGTGGGCAAAGAGCCCTCCCTGCAGCACAGGCACTGCTGGGTTTCTGTGACAATGTGCCAGGCATTGCCTGAACCAGGCTGCCAGGGAATTAATCCTTTAAATGGTGCTTCCCCCTTCGTTCCAGGGAGATCTCCCTGGGAAGAACAGCCTGTACTGCACCAAAAAAAGGACATTTTTATCATTTTAGCCACTGCTACAATTAAAACTCTGCACCATCATCACTTTATGAAGGCGACCACGCACTGCCGGCCCAAAAAAAGCTGCTTAACAGCTTGTGTTTATGGGCTGGTTTTATTAGCACAGGTTTTCTGGCAAACGCACCCAAATCCACGGCGGGATTTCAGGCGTTCAGGCATCAGCAGTTAAAGGCACTGGACCTGAAACATCCCCTCAGCTCCATCAGCAACGGGGGAAAAGTGTTTATGGCTTTGGGCTGGCGTGCTTGGGAGCTCAGCCGTGGGTCTGTCTTTAATGTCCTGGCAGAAACAGGACTTTTTTCTTTCCTCAAAAGCAATGGTTGAGAGAAATGTCCTCCCAGTCAAGTCAAGAGCAAGCTGAGGAGCAAAAAATGTAGATTTTCGATTAAAGGTTGCAGGTAGAAAGGGTGTGCATTTTCCAACAGCTGAATAATAAAGATTGTTACACATTATGATAAAGAATATTACACATTAGTGCACAGTCACTGCTCCTTGACCTTGTTATTTAAGTTTTTCTCACTTCATGGGTGTTTATTTTGCTTTTCCTCCCTGTAACTCCCATTTGCAGTTGTGCTGGCAAATACCAGAATGCCAGAGGAAGAACCACCAGAAAAATCAAGAATTGGTGTGAAATTCAGCGCTGGTCCCACAGCCAGCTCTGGGGGACGTTGGTTCCTCTCTCCTGACACCTCAGAACAATTAACCCTCATTCAATCAGCAGGACAGAGCTCAGCCCAAGCTCCAGAAGCATCCAGCAGCTCTGGATTTCTCTTCAGAGCCTCCATAAAGGGATTAAATTGTAAAAAAGATGAACCGTGGGACAATTCCTGAACACCACGGTGATGTCAGTCACAAATTGAAGCACCCACAAGTCACAGAACACTTGGGGAAATATTTCTTCTCAAAGTAAGAGTGAGATAAGGAACATGTACAAGTCTTGTTCGTGGCAGTGAGATGCCTTTGAAGTCCACAGGATTAATTTCACAGGGAATGACAGAAGCAATGGGGTATAAATCACCAAAAATAAGAGAAGACAGGCCCTGGCTAATATGGATCAAAAGGAATAGAAAGGCCTACGGAAGCAGAAAGCAGCATGGCCAAATTTCACATCAAATCAACTGCAGACACAGCAACAAAAGTTGGGAAATGAGGCCAGGCATGAAGTGCCATCTTCTCCAGTCCTGTTAACAATGCCCAGCTTTTGCTTTTCCCCGCTGGGAGCTCTGCTGGCATTGCCATCAGACAGGTTTTGGCCATCAATGATGACAAAGCAGGAGGAAGAAGCGCGCTGTTTGCATCCACGGGGAGGGAGGCGGTCAGCCCTGCAGCAGGGGTGGGGGATCAGCTTCTCCATCCTTCCGGAGCCCCTGCAAGGAGCCAGAGGCACAACGTGGGACCTGAGCTCCAAGTCAGAGCAGGAATGGCAGGGAAAAGCAAGGAGCAAGTGGAGGGAAATGTGGATTTTGCCCAAATTTGACAGGACACACAGCTGCCAGCACTGCAAGGGGCTTTGATCCCAGACTGTCTGTGGAGAGAGCTCTGCAGGTGCCTGGAAGGGGGACAGGGAGCCTGGAGCTGGTGGCCCAGCACCCCAGGCCNATTATAATAAAATTATAAATAATCAATTATAAAATTATTATAATCAATTATAATAAAACTCGTGATCATTGTCCATCCNTTAAATTTCTATTTTCCAGATCCTGCACTGCATTCGTGCATAACTCTGAACTCCACATCCAGCGTTAGTTACTGTCTCCACATTTTGGGCAGACACAACAATTCCTCTCTGTGCCTGAATCAAGGACACCTCAGTGCCTCAGGCCCCAAAATGAATAAACACAAGCGAGATATGGGGGGAGCAAACTGGGGGTGAACGGCTTCAATAGCTGAAGCTGTAATTGGAGGATTAACACATGATATGTAAATGGACCAAACTTATAATTGTCTGCAATTATAATAAAATTATAATAAATTC